>PVLC010000094.1:58353-198246 GCA_004027655.1 Graphiurus murinus
AAAAAAAAAAAAAAAAAAAAAAAAAAAAAAAAAAAAAAAAAAAAAAAAAAAAAAAAAAAAAAAAAAAAATAAAAGAAGACTTCCTCTATGAAATATTGGCTGAGATTGGCTTGGCATGTACAATATGAACCTTATGTCATTCAAACATGCTAATGAAAAACAATCCAATGTCCATTTGAGGCCTGCTGTGAGTATGTATACTAATAGACATAAAAATCTGCCTCCAACCCTGATACTGCGCTAGTTGATAGTTCTTTCCTTGTATCTTCCTTATTCATTTACATAAAAGCTTTGTTTTTTTGAATTATTATACATATTACTTATAGAAAGCCTAGAAAATTCATAAACCTTAATAGAAAGCAAACATAAAAACAAAAACACTGCTCAGAGATAAGAAGAGTTAATATTTTGGGTTCTGTCCTTGAAATTTGTTTCTATGCATGTCTATGACCCCACCCTTTACAAAAGTGTTACTGTGTTTTGTAACTTATTTTAACTTAATGCATCATGAAGATTTTTTCATGTCATTAAGTATGGCTACATGCATTTTCCTGAATGTATATACCATAGTATACTTAGCTAATTACCTATTAAAAGCTTGTCTTTAGTTTTTCATAATTATAAGCAGGTGTTTGAGAAATATTCTTATATATAAATGCTTTCTCTTTCTCATTCACACAATTTTACACCATTGTCTGATTTTTTGTAGAACTTCTAAACATAACACATATTTTAAAGATTTTTGGCATATATTCCTAAAGCCTTCTAGAAAAAGTGTGCCAGTGTACATCTTCACTAGTAGCAGACATTTTTCCTTGTTTCTCATAGTGTAGTAATGAAAAAAGTATAAATTTTCTTTGATACAAATGAAGTTGGGCACTTAGTTTTCATATGACTTTGGCATTGTATAATGTTTACTAGAATATCTGGCTCCTCTTTTCTATTGTATTTGTAAGACTATCTTGTTAAAGTTTGTCACACAGAAGTTGGAGATTACAAAAATAATAAATGGAAGATTTAATAATCTATCAGAAAGCACCCACCAAGGTCAAGACAAAATATCAGCACTACCCAGTCGCAACCTCCCTCACCATCCTCTCCTCCTTCAGCAAAACTACCATTCTCACCTTTAACCAAAACACAAAGGAAACATTATTCATAACATGACTACTCATACCAGTTACAAATTAGAAATGGTCCAAGCATTCAAATAATAGACTATCTAAGAAAGTATAGTATATTAATGAAAAGTATATATAAGTAGAAACAAATGAATGGCATTTCAACAATATAGCTGAATTTTCATTTTCCCTATCCCAATATTTTCTTTCTTTCTTTCTTTCTTTCTTTCTTTCTTTCTTTCTTTCTTTCTTTCTTTCTTTCTTTCTTCCCCTCCTTCACTCATCCTTTCCTTCCTTCTTTCCTCAGCCCTTTTCAGTTACTAGTATACTCTATTTTATATAATTCTTAACTCTCCTCATAGATTATAAGCTCCAAGAGGGAAGGGATTTTGTTGTTGTTGTTTTTTAAAGGCTCTTGATAAGCAGAATAATGTCTGATGTTTAAAAATAACTATTGAATGAATAAACATCTATTAAATCAGTATCTATCAAATATAATATCTAATAAGTATTGAGTAAATATCCTTAAATATCTATTGGGTGAATAAATGAATGAATTTGGTTAGAGTGGGCATGGGGATGGGGGAGTGGATAGAGAGTGAGGAAGAATCAATAGGACACAGTAATCAACTGGAGGATACCACTGGATGAAAGTAAAGTAAAACAGCTGACTTATGATTTGGGCTTTGGAGCTAGAGAGTAAAAGTTATCAAAGTGCAGAATACAGGAGGAAGAGCATACTTACTGGAGAAAATAGTAGGGATGATGGGGAATGTTTCATTTGGGACATATTGAGCTGAAGGTAATAGGAGATCCCTGTGAAGATATCCAAAGGGCAGTTAGATGTGGTATCTGCAGTCCTCCAGGCAAATCCGAATTGAATCATTGACACTAAGAAGAGAATATAGATAAAGGAGGAAAAAGAGTTGTGAGGATCAAACCTGAAAAATCTTGGCATTTAATAGCAAAGTATAATGCATATATTTTGCCGGGTGTAGTGGCGCACATTTATAATCCCAGTACTTGGGAGGCTAAGACCAGAGGATCCAGGTTTGTGGCCAGCCTCAGCTACTTACTTAGGCCCTCAGTAACTGAGACCCTGTTTCAAAAATAAACAATAAAAATAATAGGACTGGGGGTGTAGCTCAGAGGTAGATGCCCCTGGGTTCAATTCCCAGTACTGCAAAAAACAAAACAAAACATATTTTTCTTGTTGAAGATAGTGTATTAAAAGGTATTTGTAAACAAAAACTTATAGAAACTATATATTTTGTAATTCTGGATCTAGAATACTTTTAACAATTTCTGGTATATTTTAATGATTCTGCCCTTATGACTATGTTTAGGCTAGAACAATGCTGAATTTCATTTATTAAATGAAATGACTTAAGTCTAAAAATTTATACTTTTGAACATATAAGAAAATATACAGTTAAGTAGAGCTATCCTTTATTTTGTGAACCCCAAGGCCAATATTTAGGTGTTTTTAGAGACTTCCTACATGTCAGATTTGAGTACCTTTTGAAGTACCTGTCATTCTTAAATGGTACAATATTTAATGATACACTTGAAAAAAGTCCATTTAAAATTAACAGGAATATGTTTAAAGTGTTCTTAGTAAAATACAGACCACTTTGAACTACAAATGTAAATTATTCTCAGTACCATAAATTCTATACAATGTGTGTATAGAGCCTTGTAAAATTGTAGACATTTAACAAACACATTGATGTAACCCCAGTATTTTCAGTATAATAGAAGTGAAATCTATCTAAATGAAGGCATTCTTTATTTTTAAATACTTACAAATGGACTAAAAAGCCATCAAGCTGTATGTGAAACTGATAACAGAATTAGAGAACAGGATTGTATAGCGCCAGTACATAAAGTGCCACTAAAGCACAATAGGCCAGTTGGGTAGATGTGTTATGTAATTATAAAGAGGCTAGAGCAGGAGAGAAGTTAGTGCTTAAGTTACAACAGTCTTCCTTCCTCTCTTCACCATCGAGCCTGGGTGGCCAGGTGGGGAAGAGATAGGGGCACTCCAAGCTCTGAGAAAATGAATGCGAATCATAAGTAAAAGGGCCAGTACTGAGTCATTGATGGAAGAACAGAGGTGATATGTGATTGTGCCAACTCAAGATAATAGGGTTAAATTCAAGTACTGTATTCTGAATACACAAACATAACTCATGTATTGCAGTAGTTATTTTACTTTCAGTTTGCTCTTTAGCAAATTAGCAAGTGGATTAGCAATACAATTTAGAAGCCTGTAATACTTTTATTTTGGAGTATAGGCAGTGCTAGAATTAAGGACCCCTGATGGAGAGAGGGGCTATTAGATTTCATAACATGATTATTATGCATTTATTCAATGAGGAAAGAGGAGGGCAAACTATAATTTGGGAAATGGTCTAGGCTGCTTAATAAAGCTTATACACTGATCAAACTTTTGCTGCTTTCTACATACAGAGACAGAATATTAAAACAAAAAACAAAAAACAAAAAACAAAACCCTAAAGGGAAACCAATGTGAGAAGGTCTGTGATGGTGACACACTGATGCTCAGGGAACCAGGAAGGGTCAGAAAACTTGCACCCAAGGTGGGTGGATGTGTCTTTGAGTTACTTGAAACAGTAAAGGGGGAGGGGGAAGGAGAGGGCAAGAAGGAGGAAGTGCATGAGAGCAGGAAGATAAAGGGGGTTCAGTGTCAGCTGAGGATTGGAACATAAAATTTGAGGAGTGGAATCTTGGAAGATGAGGCTGGAACATTCCTACGCTGGGAAGACACACAGTTTTGTTTTAGAATCTCATCTGCTGGCAGCAGGGAGATCATTTGAAGACAAGAGAGAAGGAGTGTGGAGCCAGTAGGAGGTTGTCCCTCTAACCCTAGGGCAGGAGAGGGGACTTCAGGGAGGCCATGGCACTTGAGATGGAGCAGATGAGGTGGATTCGCGAGATGAGAAGGTGGAACTAGCAGAAGTTAGTGTTTCATTGGACATGGAAGTGACAGCGAAGAGTCCATGGTGACCTATAGTTGTGGTTTTTAAGGATGGTACAAATACTGGAGACATTCACTGAGAAGAAATACGAATGTGAGGTAGGTTTGGGATTATTTGATACTATTATTGCTTTGGGTTTTGATTGACAGTGAAAGGTGTTGAAACTTAGAAACACTGAGTACAGGTGACACATAGGTGGAGAGATGCATTCATAGGTGGACACCGGAGTCTGTGTTAGATAAAATCCAGCAAGGGTCTCCTTGTGACCCTGGCACCTCTTATAATCTCCCATTAATACTGACTAGGGATGCAGACATTACCAGGAATACTTATGCTTAAATACTTACCAGGTTACTGCTGTGTAGTTAAACCTGATTCTGATGGTAATGAAACAGCCACAGTATATATCTGTGGCAACTTTCAGGAGTCCTTCAGGCAGAGAAACATATGTTGGGGACACATATTACTCCATCTATGTGAATGACAAACAGGACTACCTTGCACAAACTTGTACACTTTGATACTTGTGTTAGGTGTCTTTCTTTCTCTGTCTCTCAACACCCCAACTTTTTCTTTCTTTCTTTTTTTTTTTTTTTTGGTACTGGGATTGAACTCAGGGACATTCTACCTCTGAGCCACACACCCAGTCCTATTTTATTTTTTAATTTTGAAACAGAGTCTGGCTAAGTTGCTGAGACTGGCCTTGAGCCTGTGATCCTCCTGTCTCAGCTCCCTAACTTCTGGGAACACAGGCATGAACCACCATATCTGGCTACCCCTGACCTTTGTTCTGCCTGCATTTCTCTTGGTCATGACCTTCTCTCCTCAGTACTGGATGAGTCATCTTGCCTTTCCTCTTGTCTCTGTCATTCCCAAATATAGGGGTTCATTATTGCGGCATACCGCTTGAATCCTCTTCATATTAGAGTGAGTTGGTTCTTGAATTTAAGCCTCAGAGTCTCCTGTTGAGAAACAGGTTGCTGCATCCCACCCCTACAGTGGTAGACCTGACGTGGAGCCCGAGAACTTGCATTTTTAACACATTGCCAGTTGACGCTCACGATGGCTGGCTCAGAGACCACAGTCTGAGAAAGACTGCTGCTGTGTATCATCACCTGTCACTAGTTATGGAACGGAAGACTTTTATTTCATGAAAGACACATTTTAGGACCCTCTAGTCATGAAGATATTGTGAGGAAATGTGAATCCTCCCTCACCTCCCTCATTATCATATATAGGCTGATAGACTCTACTAAAGTGATCATGATAGAATGTGCTAGAACGCGCTTTTGAAGCTCCTGCCTCTCTCCTTCTTTGACTCCTTTCCCTGCCTCCTCACTTTCTTGTAATGTTTTCTTCCTTTGTCCCGAGGATTCCCAATATTTTAGATATTCTGGTACATATAATAGTCTCACTTATAACTATGTTTTGGCATCTTAGAATCTAGTCTATTTGATTTTGTTGATAAGGGTTGTGGCAAAGGTTCTAATTCAAACAGAGTATCTACATGAATAGAAGAATTGTAAACCTTTATTTTGTGTCCTAATTTGAAAGGAAGAAGGAGAGGAGTGTTGGCAGGCGGGGGTTGGGGATCATGGTGGATTGTTCTACCATGGCAGAAAAAATCCTTCTGAGTCTATCCACAGTTGGATTCCAGGTTAGAGACTGGTTGGATGTCCTGACTTACTCTCTGACAATAGATAAACTACACAGTTTCTGACTCCCAGTGTCTTCATCCCTAAAACCCAGGGGAGAACATGAGATCACTGTCCTGCTATTCAGTAGCTCTATGAATGCCTCCTGCAGTAATGGCCTGTTGTTGTTCCAGCAAACCCATCTCTTCAAATTCTGGGTGGAAATGGCTTTTCCAATACTCTCCTAATAACTTTTTAATGGTGGTAAACATTTATTTTTCACCTTGTAATGTTGGTAAACATTTACATTTTGTCATCGAAAAGACAGAGAGGTTCATAAACCTCCCCAAGTCTACACAGTATGAAGCAGAGCCAAGAATGGGATCCAGGATTCTCTCTGACTCTAATGCCAGTGATTTTGTAACCATACCATGGCAACCCTTCTCAATGTCTTCTTTAGCCTTTCAATGAGATGGCAGGGGCAGTGATGATCAGCTGATTTTTTTTTTCATTACTTAATAGGAAATAGTTAACAGTATATGAAAGCTTAATTCTGGAGATTGAGTTCAGATAAAGATCACAGTTCTTACTACATTGTTGCTGCAGAAAACAAGGGATGATGTCATATTGCAAATAGGTTTTAAAGAGCATGTTTTGTCCAACTAGTAAACACTTTCACTGATTATTGTGTGTGTGTGTGTGTGTATGTGTGTGTACATGTGTATGCATGCTTCTGTCAGGCATGTAGAAGCTTAAGAATTGAGAGGGATCTGGAATAGATTGGATCGATTCTGTCTCTCTCTCCCCTCTTCTCTCTTCTCTCTCTCTCTCTCTCTCTCTGGGCTGGGATATAGCTCAGAGTTATTCTGGGTTCAATCTCCAATATAAAAAAAGATTTCAAAATTTCTTTGGTTATTTTTCTTTAATAAACGATTAGTTTAAGTGTTTCAAATCCCATTATGGATTTCAAGACATTTAGTTTTTTTCTTCTAAATGAAGAAAGTAATTTGTGGTAAATCACATCCTTAAGGAATGCTGGATTAGAAGTACTGGACTCTGACTTGAGCTCTGGGAGCTTAGACAAATTACACAACACACTCTGGGATAATTGCCTGCTAATCACCCTCATGAGTCTATTGATAAAAACATCTCAGTAAAAGAGTAAAATCTCTCCTTGGCAGTTCCTTTTTCAATATTGATCTCATTTGAATTTCTGTGTATTTTAAGTGTAGTTTCTTCAGAGTTCAATCTTTTGTAATTAAGGAATGTGTGTAGACAAAAAATGAGACATAAGCTCTTTACTGTAGTATATAATAAATTGGTGCCTAATTCAGACATACTTTATAATCTAAAGTATTTTTGTTTGCAACAAAATAATACTATTGTGTTAAGCTATACAAAGTAGACTATGTTCCCATGTTTACTCTTTATTTTTCGGGGGGGGGGGTGTACTGGGGATTAAACCCAGGAGCATTCTAACTCTGAGCTGTATCCCAGCCCTTTTGTTATTTTTTGTTTTGAAACAGGGTCTCACTAGGTTGCTAAGAGTCTTGCTATGTTGCAGAGACTGTCCTTGAACCTGAGATCCTCCTGTCTAATCCTCCCAAGTACAAGGATTACAGGTGTGCACCACCATGCCTGGCTCTGTTTATTCTAAAATGATAGAAATGTAACATTAAATACAGTAAATTTAACATTAAATGTCATTTTCTGCCATGTCAGGCACCCATGCTAGGCCCCGTAAGACAGGACTTCTCTACTATCTTCATGGGGCTCTTCCTTCCATGGGGGGATTGTGGTGACCATAGTTGTTGACACTACAGGAGTTTTTAGAGGTATCCGGGTGCTGGGAGGGCATGAGGTGTTTTGAGGAAACATCAATCATATAGCCCAAGAAGCCAGGGTGAGAGGTTTGTGTAGAGAGGTGGTAAGAGAAAAAGATAGTTATGTCTAACAAGAATTTGTGGTTCTAAAATCTGGACATAAGGGGAAGCCATTGAAAGATGTAAAATACTTTATCTCATAGAAGTTGCTGCATGATGTTTGAATACATGTGCACATTGTATAATGCTCAAATCTGGGTAAACATATCAAACCTTTATCATTTTGTGGTGGGGAAGACACTAAAAAACCCTTGTGGCTCTTGTGAAATATGCAGTATATTATCATTTAAATCAGAGAAATGACATGAAAACTTTGTTTTTGAAAGATCACAGTGACCTTCCTGCTAGCTCCAGCAGAGAAATCTTAGTTTCATCATTGTGATCAGCACCAGCGTGGTGAAACCATCACGGATCTAAGTAGGCTGAATGCTTCCCAATGGATATTCACCTGCACACGCACGTGTTTAAAGTGCTGGTCCACAGTAGAAAGCGGTACCTGCCTGCTGTGAGACATTGACTCTATTTTAGTTCTGTTATAACCCTCCATAGAAAACTCAAGGGACATTTCTCCCTATTCAGCCTGGAAGAAGATTATATAAAATCAATCTCTTAAGAGCCAGAATACTTGTTTTCCTCTCTGTGGCAAATATGACTTATTTTCAGTGGTCTTTATCAAGGACCTTACTTTTATTTTTCAAAAAGGTACTACTAATGTCTAGCAATTAAAAAAAACTGACCAGCTATTTAGTAGAGCGGGATATTATTGTGCTGGGGATCAAACCCAGGGGCCATCAACCTTTGAGCTCCACTCCCAACTCTTTAATTTTTTACTTGGAAACAGCATCTCACTAAGTTGCTGAGATTTGGACCTCTGATCTTCCTATCTCAGCCGTCCAAGTAATGGGATTAAAGACATGTGCCACCATGTCTGGCTGGGGTCTTATTTTTTCAATCTCATGTTAAGTTTCTTGTGGGTTTAGTAGTTCTCTTGAATGAGCCTATTATTTCAGTATTGAACCAAGTTTGGGGTATTGTTCTACTTTAAAGGTGCATGCTATCTTGTACTCTGTTTTCTTATATAAAAGTAAGGCATCTACTTAGCACATTAGTTTGTTTGTTTGTTTGTTTGTTTGTTTTTGCGGTACTGAGGATTGAACTCAGGGGCGTTCTACCTCTGAGCTATACCCCCAGCCCTATTTTTTATTCTTTATTTTGAAACCGAGTCTCACTAAGTTGTGGAGTGCCTCACTAGGTAGCTGAGGCTGGCCGCGAACCCAGATCCTCCGGTTTCAGCCTCCCGAATGCTGGGATTAGAAGTGTGTGCCACCACACCTGGCTTAGCACATTAGTTTTTAAGGTGCTTTCACAGACATCTTTTTATTTGTACCTAATAATCCTAGGAGGGTATCAGCAGCATCCCCTGAATGCAACAGATAGCAGATGTTCTGAGTGGTCCACTGACCAGCCTAAGGGTCAGCTGCCACTACATGGCATAGCGTGACTACCTACATTTATTTTTAAACTAGATGGGCAGATACAGCAAAACCACCTACAAACACAGCTGATTAAAGACATCAAACTGTAGGACTTGGCACAAACATTATACCTGTTTCCACATTTTTTTTTTTTTTTTTTTTTTTTTTTTGGTACTGGGGATTGAACTCAGGGGCGTTCTACCTCCGAGCTATATCCCCAGCCCTATTTTTTATTCTTTATTTTGAAACCGAGTCTCACTAAGTTGCGGAGTGCCTCACTAGGTAGCTGAGGCTGGCTGCGAACCCGGATCCTCCGGTCTCAGCCTCCCGAATGCTGGGATTACAAGCGTGCGCCACCACGCCCGGCTCCACAAACCACATTTTTTAAATAAAATTATTCTCTTCCTTCTTTCCATTCCACTTCTTTATTCACAAGTCAGTGTTCTAGTGAGGAAGAAATTAGAAGCTTATTAAAATAGAATGTAAATTGACCTGATGATAACTGATCATGAGTCATCTTTCTTGACTTATTAATATGGTGTGAAGAGTATTAAAGTAGAAATGTTCCCAAGTTGAAATAAACTAAATTCCAGCAAGCTCATGCTGCTGTTTTCCTTACACACACAGCCAGATGGTGACTATAACACAACATTGTGTGCACCCCCCAGCTTAAATACTGCACATTTTATGTCCAAAATGACATCTTTTTCTTTTTTCCTTTTTTCTGTACATTGCTGCATGGATTCCATTCATTCTCTTAGGGATCAGCAAACTATGACACAAGGCAAAATCCAGCTTGCTATCTTTTCTGTGGGGTCCCTGGGCTAAGAATAGCTTTTATATATTAAAGTGGTTGGGGGAAAAATCAAGAGAAGAACTATATTTCATGATACATGAAAATTTTAATAATTGAGATTTCTGTGTTCATTGACATTTTATTGGATAACAGCCCACCTTCATCATGTATACCTTGCCTGTGGTTGCTTTTGTGCTGCAACAGAGCTAAGCAGTTTGACAGTGACTCTGGCCAGCAAAGCATGAAATATTTACTACCTGGTCCTTGACAGAAAGTTTGCTGACCCCTGCTCTCTCCTGTCTGGAGTGTGTAGGGATTAAGAGAGTCTTCTTGTTTTCCTGGGAGGGAGGTTGAGTGGAGGGCAAGACATACGTTAGCTTACATATGCTTGTCTATTTAGTGAGGTAGAGAGATTTGCTTTCCTAACACTAAGAAAAATCCAATGAAGACTCGGGTCTGAAGTTTATTAAACTGCTATAGTTCACCTCATAGAAAAGGGTGACAAGTTACCAAAAAAGGAGAAGCACAAAGAGTAACTATAATGAGATATTGGCCACTGGCAAGAATTTAAAATCTGATAGGCAATATTAATTTGGTTTATAATTTTTAAAACTTTCTTCATTGCTATCAATTTTATTTTGAGGTCATTGTCCTCCTCCCATTCCCCCCTTACATGGAAAAAATATTCCTTTAAAAACTCTTAGCATTGTATTCCTAGCAGATGTTTTCAAGTTTTAATTTCACTTGTTTTGAGAATGATTTCAAGTATGCACTCCTTGAATATATGAGAAATGAAGCCAGCATCTTTATAACTCCTCACTATTTGACCACAAAATTTTATGCAAGCTTCAGTATTTCTTCATATTTTTTTTTGTGTGTGTGTGTGGGCAGGGAAGATAGAATATTTAAACATCCAGTTATTATAGAGAAGCTATCAGAACATATTTCACAAGTTTGACTGTTGGGCATTTAAAAAAAGGAAATATTCTAAGACTAGATTAAAATGGGAGGAAAAAATTATTTTGACAGGATTTATCCTCTGAAGTCAAAATTAAGGATACTGTGTCATAGAAGAGAGAACTCCATATCTACCTGAAAAATAATATATAAATTTCTGGATGGAGTCCATTTATTTTACCCAATTGCAACTTGAGGATTAAGATCCCTAGCTATGCCAGGACTTTACTGTCTGGTTCAAGTAAGTCAGCTGTTTCCCCCTCCTATATGATGGCAAAGGAAGTAGGGAATGGAGAGGATCTGATTTCTGCTGGCCTCCTCCAAGGTCAAAATTGTCTGTAGATCTGTTTCCTAATCCCTGGTTCCTGATGTTCACAGCAGATAACTCGCTATTTAGGTGCTCAACAAATGATCATGATCATTTTGTTTAACTATATAACTTACATAATAGTAAATCCTCTGTTTTCTATAGATAGTTGTCTTTGGATAGTACTCTTCATTGGAGTAGTGCACATATATTTATGTAAATCATTAATATATTAATATAAATTATATTACTAGTAAAATTACCAATATATTACTTATGCATTTATTATATATGTTTTCCATGTATAGTATCCATCCACCATCTTGGACTGCCAAATTTTGTCCTCGTAAGTAAATTTTGATGCTCATGATAGCTCACCTTCTTTGATCACTAATTACATAGCCAATACCACACTGAAGCCTTTGTACTAAGCCTGAGTCCTCTCGATAGCCTATGAAATGAAGATGGATGCTGGCTTCTTTTTATGGATGAGGACATTAAGGCAAAGAGCTTTACTGACATGCCCCCAGTCACAAGAGAGCCAAAGTTACCCATGTCTGTTAACTGCTCTGCCTTTTGAGTACCCACTGTGTTCTCAACCTAATTCTTATTCGCTGACTCTGGCTCTTATTCTAAGTTGTCTCCTATTCTGTATCTGCAATAATTTCATCCTAACAGTAAAAGTAATCTTGACCTGAACCTGCTCCACTGGGTTTTACACAGGCTTCCATTCTGAGTTAGTAATTCCAGTCTTCAGTATCATCAAAGAGTGTAGTTGTAATTATGACACGGTGAGTTCTGAACCCTCTCCATCTCAACTTTATTTTCTTTGGGTTGAAATATAGTGAAGCTTTTAATGAGCTGTGTGTAGCTAGACTCTCTTATTAGAAATGCAATCTTTAGATTTTAGGTTGTAGTTTTCATCAGTCCATATGGTAATGGGATTGTTATATTAGTTCATATTACATAAGCATGATATTAGTAACAAAATTTTAAAACTTAAGAATACTTAAAAACTATTGCAGCCAGGCATGGTGGTACATGCTTATAATGCCAGTGCTTGGGGAGACTGAGACAGGATTGAAGGTTCGAGGACAGCCTTAGCAAGGAGTGAGACTCTTGTCAACCTAGCAAGACCCTGTTTCACATTAAAAAATAAAATGGGGCTCAGAATGTAGCTCAAAGATTGAATGGCCTTGGGTTCAATCCCTATTAACACACACACACACACACACACACACACACACACACACCAAACAAACAAACAAACAAAAACTATTGCAAGTTTTGGGAAAGAATGCTTTCCATTTGAAAAACTAACAGTCTAATTTTGCTGCTTTTTGAGGACAAGCTGTCCCTTTAATTTTGTTTAAATTTTAGCATACAATGAGCAGAGAAAGCAGTAGAGGTTCCCAGGGGTTGGCTTGATGCTTTTTTGATCCTCACGGCTGTGACCTGAAGAATAAATGTCCCCTGGAGGTGTCAGTGTGCCATTCTCTGGTTGAGAATGCTGGTTTAAAATACAGAGCAGTAAGTCCGATGCTCCGGGCAGGCTGAGCATCCCTGCTGAGCACATTTCTCTGTGTGTGTGTGTGTCTGAGGTCCCCTCTATCTCACTGATTTTTTTCTCTTCTCTGATAATTTTTAATGTATAAAATTATATTTTCATAGTTGGATTTAGCAAAGGTTCCTTTTGTGTGTGTGTGTGTGTGTGTGTGTGTGTGTGTGTGTGTGTGCGTGTGTGTGTTGGTGATTAAACCCAGGGGCATTCTACCTCCAAGCTACACCCCTCTCCCCCAGACCTATTTTATTTGGAAACAGGATCTCACTAAGTTGTTGAGATTCTCACTAAGTTATTGAGGCTGGCTTCGAACGTGTGACCCTCTTGTCTTGTCTCAGCCTCCCAAGTTTCAGCTTTGAATTTAAGGTTTTGATTTTCTTGTTTACATGATTGGTCATGCTGAGACACTCAAGAGAAGCTTCTTACCTATATCAATCTGGGAAGATAAACCCTCAGTGTATTAAGTGGGGACCACAGGAAGTAGGGTTGTTGCGTGATCTCTGCCTTTGCCCAGGTTTTCGTCCTCTCCACTCAGGGTCAAGGCTATTGTCCTGTGGTCATTGCCTCTTAGAATGTTGGTTCTAAGGGGTTTTCCTAACCTCCACTCTCAACTCTCTGAAGAAATCTTCACTATCTGGCTCGCTCCATGTACATTTCTAGTGTAGATCAGTCACATTATTACCTAATTATCTGCCTGAGTATCTTTCTCATCTGTATCCTGAAGATCTTGAGCTATATAAGAATCTGGCTTTCTCATCTGTGCCTGAGGAATCCACTGGGATGCCTGGATCCCAGAAGCTTCTACCTGCCTAAATGAGGGAACAAACTAGGTACCATTTCAGTCATATTACTCTCATGCTTGGGGATCTACCGGAGACCAATCACCACAAATTAGACTAAGAGCTGAACCTTGAACCTAGCTTTGTTTTTTATTAATATTATTTTTTACTTAAAACCACATGAAGTACAAATAATTTATAATCCCCATTCATAACCTCTAAACCCATGTGAGCATCCCCACCTGCTGACCTCCACTCCATTTGGGCCACTCTTCCCTGGGCCTGTTGCAGGCCAGGTGAGATTCTCCATTGCCTTGTGTGGGGAGCTGCCCTTGACAGGGCTCTGGTTGATTTTCTGTCTCTCTGTCTAAAACATGCTCAGTTGACATTCCAACTTCCACAGCACATATCACCTGCTTTACTTTGATATTTACATTCTCTATTAAAATTGTTTCCAGGTGTTTAACTGTTGGTTCTTCCAATATGATTTACAGTTCTTCATAGCAAGGATGACTTTTTTTTTTAAATATTAGAGATATTTACAGTGCATGTGCAAGCAATCTCATACTAAGCATTCAAATATTTTTAAAAAATTGGGTTTTTAAATGGCATTCATGTTTGTTCACTTGGCAAGCATTAAAATTCCCCTGTGTCCAGCCCTGTGCTAGGAGTGGTATTTTAATGGTGCCTCACTTGTTCAGTTTACAAAATTTTCATAAAGGTTTTCCCTATTCACAGATTGAAGAAAAAAAAAACATTTAATGGCAGATCAGAAAGGAATCCCTTCTCTCTGCTTCTAAAGTACCTGACACATGCCTCTACTATGTTGTGTTGCGATACCCTGTTAGTCCCCGCTGGTCCCCCATTTAGCCTTGGCACCTCCAGGATAGGGAATGGGTGTTAACATTTTACATTCTGAGGGCCTGACACAGTACTAGCTAGACACATGCTAGGTTCTTGGGGAATGTTTGGAATGAACTGTTGAACTAGACTACAGTATAATTTGAAAAATGTCCTATTAGAAGCTGTATGGGGTGCTGTGGGAGGACAGGAGAGGTTGTACCCAGTCTGTTTGTCTGTTTCTTGGCCAGGATCAGCTCCTCTTGCCAAATGACAGCCCCATCAGACTGCATTTGGCCCTCGTTTCGCTTGGACGGTAATTTTACTTAAACCAATATTGGCAGTCCTCACTTGGTGGATTACATTTTTGAGGAGGCACTGTAATTTAGAAGCATGTAAGTTGGCTAAAGAAGGGTGTTATATTTCTGAACAAGGATTTAAAACCCATATTTTTATAGAAAAAGCAGATGCTTCTTAGTAAATCTTGATATACCTATTTTCTTACACAGTATAAACTTGGCTAGGGTTTAACAATTTGTTGTATGATCGCATTGGTATTTTAATGGTGCCTCACTTGTTCAGTTTACAAAATTTACATAAAGGTTTTCTTAAAGTAGAGGCAAAAAACTGGTGAGATATTGGCTAGTTCTGGAGAGAGGGCTTGTGGACCATTCAGGTGAGAAAGAGGATGTTCATATTTTCCTTTAAAGTTTCTGTAATGTTTTGAACTTTTATTTACAATGACAATATTTTATGTTTATATATAGAAAAGAGTTAATAGAATTGATATGAATATCAATGAAGTTACAGCTAATAAGCTTACATAGTTTTTGAGAAAGGGCTATAAGCTGAGATTGAGAAAGTGTAGGACCAATAAATCTCAAAGAGGGTCCCCTGCCCCAAACCAGAAGTTACCTCTTGGAGAAATGGTTGAACAACCAGCGAGTCGTGGATGGATCTGGAGCTAGTGAGGGAAGGTTTTCAGGTGCTGCAGCATACCAGGGAAGGGACTTCCAGGGAAGGAGATTGGTAGGAGGTCAGCCTCGAAGGCCTTGGGCTCAGCCTGTGTGTGAAGAGGTGAGTCTCTCAGCCCAGGCTGCTGAGTGCCTGGGTCACCTGCTTGGGTTTTACATTGTGGCAAAGAGGATGGAGACCAGGAAGGTGGCAGAGCTTCAGATACCAGGACATGGCATCAATCAAAGCTTTTAGAAGAATGCTTTATTGCTGAGACAATAGCTTAGTTTTTTTTCCTTATGGCTTGAATGAAAGAAAGGCACCACATACCATAAGCAAACAGAGGATAGTGGTAAGAGGCTGTTAAATCCTTTAAAGGATACATCCGGTATAGCATTATTAAATAAGAACTATAAAATCATGTACCCAATTCTGAAAACATTTGAGATAGGATAATATACCTTTGTTTATTCTTGTCCATTGAAATCTAAAGGGCTTAATTAATAATTTTAATATAGCAGGTTGTTTTGGTAAACGGAGGTTGCAAATATATATTTTGGTAATCTTTTCTGTTACATTCTTATTACATAAATGCATTCAATTATAAAAGATTTGTATTCAGAAGTACATTAACATTTCATAATTCTCCCATCCCTTCCCTAAATTAAATTCTCTAAGTACACATGTGTGTACACATGCCTGCATAGTTTTATTGAATTATACTGTAAATGTCCTGGAACTTGCCATTTTTTTACTTAACAATAGGTCTTAGGAGGTTTTTTTTTTGGGGGGGGTCATTACTTTCAATTCCCCTTGTGCCTTTTAATGGTTACAGTATCCTACTATTTGAATGTATCATGTTTTTATTTCACTTAAATTTGAGAACAAATAATTCAGCTTATTTTTAGTGGGGTTTCTGCCTGAGAAAGTCCCAAGGGACTTTACAGAGAATGATAGGTATTTCAGAAATTCCACATTCCATGAACTGGTATCAGGAGCCTAGAATTAAACGAGGAAAGGGAGCTATAAGTAACAATAAAGATCAGCAAAAGGCCTTGTAAAATTAATTCCAAATGCTTATTGCTGTGACTTTTTGGCCAGAAAGCTTATTGGTGAAGTCTACATTTTCAAGAGAAACCAGACCTTTTAGATAACAGCTGATTTATAAAGTGTATGGTCCTCTTTTTTTGTTTAAGAAAAAAATATATAAATTGTCCTCCTCATCCATTTGTTCTGTTTTATCTTTTGGAATGCTTATATTACTTCTTGGAAAAGAATTCTGTAACAGGGAGGGATGCTTGCTTTTTTAAAAAATGCAGCGAGAAAACCAACAATTTGTGGACAGAATGGTCATGTATTTTGACCATGATTAAGAGGCTACTGACCGGCTCTGGACCATGGTTTTATTAAAATACAGGTTTCGGCATTTAAGACAACAAATGAACCTTTTTATGGGGTGCTAAGCTATGCTCCAGGGCCTCTTGTCCCCCTCTCCTAGCAAAGGAGCAGCAGTGTCATTTGCAGCCTTGAACCCACGCTGCATGCAGAGCCCGTGTCCTGCTGTAAACGCTCTGCGGTGGTCACTTCACACATAAGAGCCAGTTTCGACTCAAAACGAAAGGCAAAAGGTTGCTATTTCTTTTTATAGGTCTAGAAATGTCATGATGGTATATCATAATCTATTTTATTGAAAAAAGATTTTAACCTTTAATTCTTCTTGGCATTATTTTCTCCATTTTCGAAATTTCAATATTTTGTGATTTCAGTTACATTTCTACCCCATTATCTTTTTGCTTGGGGGAGCTATATATTTTACAGCTTTTCAGGCTCCTTAGAGCACCAAATACAGTGCTGATGACTTGTGAAATGAATGGAAGTCGGTGGAGTTTTCATAGCACTTTACATGTTGTTAATTGCCCTCAGTTAAAGTAATAAAGCACTGTAATGTACCCTTACAAGTAATAATGTACCATAATCTATTGAAAACTTGACCTTTCAATTAACCAGTCCACCAAACTACTCTCCTTTCCCTTTCCTTTCTGTGTGTGTGTGTGTGTGTGTGTGTGTGTGTGTGTGTGTGTGTGTATGTATATGCATGTGGTGGTGGGGATTGAACCAGGGGCATTTTACCTCCAAGTATCACCCCAGTCCTATTTTATTTTTCCATTTGGAAACAAGGTCTCTATCTAAATTGTTAAGGGCCTCAATAAGTTGCTGAGGCCAGTCTTAAACATGCAGTCTTCCTGCCTTAGCCTCCCAAGTACTGAGATTACAGGCATATGTCACCATACCCACATAAGTGAATTTCTTTTCACTTGTGCATCCCAATGCTGTCCAAGAGGTCATAGGCCTACCAGGGAATCTGATATAGAATACAAGCCCATCAATATTGTTTTGCAAAATATCTTGTTGTATGTGCTTTGTGGAAAAATCCATGTTTTAAATTCATGACTGCTTTTATCTGCAAGCTATGAATTATGAGCCAGTCAATGTACATATATTATTACAAATTCGTACAATAATCTTGTAAGGCCAGTGATTTCTCTCTTTCTAATGGAGGAAATCAAGGCCCAGAGAAAAATATGGTTGTCCAAAATCATGGAGCCTAGTATTCACACCCAGATCCCACAGACCCGGAAGCACTTGTTTCACAGACTGTTCTTAGCCAACTTCATTGGCATGTTATAGAGAAAGGAGGCTGGGTTTGGGAGGGAAAGCGTTCTGGGAGCTTTCAGAACCAGCTCTGTCACTGCCAGCCAGGTGACTTAACAGGATTCTACGACCCAGTTTATTTTTACATAGAAATGTATATAAGGCCTTTGGTACATCAGAGGGAACTTCCCACACTTTCCTCCCACATCAGGTCATCTTGTGATGATAATAGATGCCATCACTGGTCAGCATGCTAGATCACAGACCAAACATTTGAAACTATTTTAAAAAGTACAAATGTTAACTCACTTGCGATCGCCAAGCAGAAGGTACTGATCACTGTGTTCTTGTTGTGTCTTTTGAAGGGCAGAATGGATTTCCATCCTGGCATTAATGTAATTTGTAGCATGGGTGTTTTCTTTTTAATCCTTTGTTTTAATCTCATTCGGAGTTGCAGACATTTCTGGAGAGTCTTTTGCAGCCTAGGGCCCTGGACTGGCATTCTGACTTAGCTTATTAATGTGGTGAGCTGTTGGAAAAGGTAGAAATGATTTAGAATGAAATGGCATTAGGAAAGAAGTACGTGAAACACATATATCTCTGATCACTAGAATTTTGATTGGGCTAACCGGTGGCTTTGTGAACATTTTATTTACAAAACAAGTACATTTCTTTGACTGACACTTCTCTTTTTCTCTTTAAAATTTGTTTTTAGGATGCAGAATAGAAAACTGTGATTCTTGCTTTAGCAAAGACTTTTGTACCAAGTGCAAAGTAGGCTTTTATTTGCATAGAGGCCGGTGCTTTGATGAATGTCCAGATGGTTTTGCACCATTAGATGAGACCATGGAATGTGTGGGTGAGTAGTTCTTAATGCAAGTCTCAATTGTGACTTTTAACACCTGTTTCTGGAAAATATGCCTGCTGGGTATACTCAAAAAGCAAACTGGTTCTTATTAATTACAACTAAAATTATTTAATTTCTTTGACTTTCTGTATTCTTTAGGCCTAATGGGTAGTCACATATTTGATATCTTGTTACAAAATTTGCTTGGTTAACCTATTTAAATGCTGATAAAGTTTTTTCTTTTCTTTTTTTTAACCAATTGTGTACTATATGCATTTCTTATTTGTAATTGTTAGAGAAAAACATTTTGTTTAAGAAAAGCAAAAATATCAAGCATTACCATGTCACTTGACCATTCTATCACTTTTGCTATGTAAATCAATTAATTATGGAGCTTCTCGCTTAGCTACTTGTATAAATACTTCAGCTGAAAGAAATTTTTGTGCCAAATCTATTTTCTTGATGATTGACTGCAGGTTGCAAAGTGCATTCAAATAATTTTCATTTTGATGAATGCCTGAATCTAATCATGGATGTGATGATGTATACCTCCTCCCTACCTCAAATTTTATTTGATATGTTATACATCTGATTTCATACACAACAGAACTATGTATTATCAAGACTTTCCATCCATTAAAATGGAGAGACTGAAGAGAAAATTGACATTTTTTTTTCCTTGCAGAAATATTGCGGAATAGTCCCTAACTATATATTTGAAAACTTTTAGATAAAAATACATTTAAGTGTGAAATTTTTGAAAAAAATACACTTACGTCCTTATTTATGTGAGTTAATACTATCATGCAGGCAACACTATTAAAAGTAAGAAAGTTACTAAAAGAGCATATTTGGAATATTATATTTGCTTTTGAGAGGCAAGACCTACTCCTATTAAATGCTTATGGAAATGCTTATGAAATCTTGAACTGTATACATATCACAAAGTCCCATGTATTCCCCTGAGTAAAAATCTTCAGTGGCTTTGAAAAATATTGGAAATAGTTGTGATGCCTACTGAAAGCTAAAATGCTGGCAGAGTGTGTGTGGACTCTGGGCCCCAGTCCTCATCTAAGAATCTTTCCAGTGGTGAGGGCGATGAGGTTTAACTTTGTACATCTTTGAACTTCTAGTCCCTCTTCCACCTTTTCAGGAGTATGGAAGGAAGTCACCACTTTTTCCACTATAACAGCTTACCAAAAGGGATGCTAAGAGCTTTTACATATTGATGAAAGAACCAATATCTGATCATGTCTGTTTACTTTTCAAACTATAGTAATGTAGAGAATAAGAAATGGATACTGTGGCTTACCTGTTGAAAGAAAAGAATAAGAAAATGCCAAATGAGTTCACTGTCCTTTTCCCTAGCACTTCCAAAATAAAAATATACACACACTCGTGGATTTGGGAGAAGGAATTCAAAATTAATCTATAAAGACTTGATTTCTATCATAATCTGAAAGAATAGTGTCATGTACTTTAGGTTTTAGCTGTTCAATCTTTCGGAGATGATACATCTCAATGTTGTTAGAACTGACCAGCAGCATCTCTTAGAAAAAAAATGAACTAAGACAGATGGAAAGTAAGTTTTTAAATTACTTATGTGGCATTTGTTTCTTGTAGATATATTCTGTAATTCAAAAAATGAAAATTCCTAAAAGTCAAGTGTAGGTCTTTGTGGGCTAGATAACTTAATTTTGGATATCTTTAAGTGGGGGGAAATGGAGGAGCATTGCTATATAAATTTGATGATAAAGCAAATAGATCAATAGATCTGTATTCAAAAACATTTTTTTAAATCTTTTTTAGAAGGATGTGAAGTTGGTCATTGGAGTGAATGGGGAACTTGCAGCAGAAATAATCGTACGTGTGGATTTAAATGGGGTTTGGAGACCAGAACACGGCAGATTGTTAAAAAACCAGCAAAAGACACAATACCATGTCCGACCATTGCTGAGTCCAGGAGATGTAAGATGGCCACAAGGCACTGTCCAGGAGGTAGGTTCTAATAATCACCATCATGTGCTGTTTGAATTTTCCCTCTTCCCTCACCAGCCTCCCTTCCAATAAAAGTTATTTATCCATGAAGGAAACCTGATAATAACATTGGAAAGGAGGTACAATTCCACATTGTACTTATTTTAAAAAATCTTAAACTGTGAAGAATATAAAGTGAACATTTATTTGCTTTCATGATACCTCAAAAATAACTCAGAAGAATACATTACAATTGCACTTTCTAAAACAAGAAAACAAGATTTCTAAAAGTGTGTGCCTTTTTTTTTGTGTGTGTGTGCAAATGTACCATAAGCGGGTTCTTGTGAAATCAGGCCTTTGCAGATGTTGCTTTGAGGGAAGCGGCCAACTTTTCAGTTGAGAAGAGTTTAGATTAGGAAGGTTTATGGAATCTGTAAAATCATCTGCATCGTTACTAGTTGAAGATGACAACTTAAAATAAACTTACCCAAACACTGGGAGGAATAAATGTTGTCTTAATGTTACCACAATTAGCCGTTTCTCTTTGTTTTGATAATAATTTGTAGAAAACAGCTACTGGTATGTGTGTGTTTATTCAACTCTTTGTAGTAATTGTGCTGATTCGCAGTCATTATTCTGTAATAGCAGGATTAGACCCATTTAGAAATTAAGAGAGGCTAGCTAAGGTGCCTGCTGAAGCAGAATCAGTACTTTGAAATGGCATTGTCCGCACTGTCCTGTGCTTTGTAAAGCAGGAATCGCTTGTTACCATTTATTGTACCACTGGCAGATGCCACACTGCCATAGATGAACTTGGGAATTTTCTTTTTTCTAGTGAATAAAATAGTAAAGCAAAAAAGTTGTGTTTGGAAAACTGCCCTGCACGATAGGCCCAACTTTTGTTTGCCTTCATTCTTGCTGTTGGTGCATAGCTTCTCTGCCTTATAACTATAGCCCAGAAAGAAAACATAGATCTGCTTAAAATGGGTTTACGTCTACATTATGCTGCCTCATAGAGAATGTCTATGATCCATGGAGAAAGACAAAACTTTAAAGACTCGAAGACTTCAGTCAGCCTTTGAGAACTATTAGATCCAGATTCAGAAGCTACTATTAAGAAAGCAGCTTTTTCCTCTTGAATTAGTTTTGCTTTTCCTTACTGGGTCTTTGAAACAAAGTTTTTTTTTTTTCTTGGTCTGCTTTTCACTAACAAGGATGGTTTTGTTCACTTAAGCTGGGTATTTTTCTGTTCGAAATATAAGAAAATATTTTCTTACAAAACTAATAAGCCACTTCTTGGATAGCTGAGAGCATTTAACCTGCAACCTTCTGCCTAAAAACAAACCTGATGTATTCAGGTATTGGAAATAAAGACTTTCTTTGTTGTATATTGTTTATATAACTAGCCCCTCCCCCCATTCCTTTTCCAGCCACGCAATCCCCCAATTGTGGTTTATGTTAATAGCAAAAATTAAACTGAAAATGCTCCTATAATAAACATGCTTATGTGTAACAAGAGCCAACACATCCCCCTCCCCTCCAAAACTCCTTGTTTTGACCTCTCCCCAGTCTTGCTTGAGAGCTTCCTAGATAACAGCCAGGTTGTTAACCATATTTATTGCATTTGTATTTTTTTGTGCTACCAACAGTAACACATTGTCCTGATGAGATATACTCACACTGCTGCCAATTTCAATTATGAGCCTTCCTCCCTCGGCATTGCTTATGCACGATTTGCTCACATTCTCTTCTTGACGAGTGAACCAGCAAGAGGCTCTGATTTAATTTATATTTAGGTGTTAGCAAGTTTCATCTATTAGGAAAGATTAGCTACTGCTCTCATCCCCCTACTTGGCATTTTTAGTTGACTAAAAAGAGCTCTTATATTACCTCAAAGTAAGCCAGTTTTCAAAGTTCCGTTGGAATGTTTTTGTTTTATCAAGAAGTAAAACAGAATTGTTGACAGAAATGGCAAATTATTCTGCAATAAAACGACTGCTATTTACAAATGTAGGAAATAAAGCTAGAAAATTAATTTTGGAACTTGAGTACCAGTTGATAAAAATTGGCATCCTTTCCAGTGGAGGGCCCCACCTTGCCTCAGGTGAGAGAGGGAAAAGCCCCTTTCTTCACCAGGTCAGGGTGATTAATGGAAGACTGGAGAAGAAAACCACTTTATCCCTTTTTACATCTTGATTTGATTTTGGTGATCTGCTTTGACAAACCATGCAAAAATGTAAGTCGTAATCAGGTTGGGAATACAGGCATTTTTTTTTTTTTTTTTTTTTTTTTTTTAGATCTTTTCAACATATGTATGGGTTTTTCTCCTTTTGGAGCCAATCTTAACCTGAATGCACTCAAATGCAGCCTTAGCCTCCTTCACACTAAAGCAGCGGCATATTAAAATCAGCTGCTTTCCATTACTGAAAGGCACAAGTTAGAGGTCAGTGCAATGGAATAGTCACTAAGATGTTACACTGAAAATGATTAAATATAAGAAAATAAATGGCTACAAGAGAAAAACAAAGCACAAAGGCGGAATGATCTAGCCTATTTTTTCCTCAGCTGTTATATGCATATTTGAATTAAGGGGGAAAAACAATTTGTGGGAATTTTATAAATAATGGATTAATATGTGCTTGAAGTATGTGCTCAAACTTTTCTTTTAGATCATGTACCTTTTCTTTCAATTTGATGAAATCCACAGGTGTCTTAGACTTTTCTGACACTGATTCTTCAGAGACCTGGTCTGTGGTCCTGGTCCCTACATCTTATCAACTTATTGCTTCTGTAACTCTTGGCAAGACACTTAACCTCCATTTCCTCATTTGTAAATGGAGGGTACTGGTGTGGGTGAACTCTAAAGTCTAGTTCTAAAATCCAATGATTCTAGGGTTAATTGCCAAAAGATATGGGCAAATTTGGTGGTTGTCATGCAGAGGGTGAGGTCATTGCTCACTTCTAGGGGACCGACCACTCTCCCAGTACTTGCACCATGCATTTGCTAAGACTTCTGCCTCTGGTGACTCTTACCTTCTGTTTCAAGAAAGACTGCTTGCATAATTAACCTCCAAAGACCAAATAGGATTTCTTTTTAAATCTGCATGTGACATCTGGTTTAGCTTACCAGTAAAGCAGTAGTATAGATTATGAGAAAAGAAAAAAAGGAGGGAAGAGTGAAAGATCATGGAAAAAAGAGCAAGAAAATTGATGTTAACAGTAAGTTTGAGAAAGAGTGGACTACTTAAAAATGAAAGTTATACTTGTTTCAGACATACCCATGTTTACCTTCCCTTCCTGAGTATACTAATTAACAAATTTAATCCTGTTGGGACTAATTTATTAATACATAACCCAAAGCTTAAAATGCATTTCTGGACCATATTGTATATTAGGTAATATCTCAATAGAGGAAAACATGCTATTATCATATATTTAAATGACAGAAGAACAAAATCTTTGTTGCCTGGGAATGATATTGGAGGCCACTCAGGTACAGGAGAACATATCATCCATTGTATCTATAATCTTCCACTCTTTCACAGAATTGGCCAACATTATGACTTCATTTGGAATGTTTTTATCTTTATGGGACTCCTCATCCCTTTGTCCAATCTCATGACAACTAATTTTGTTAATTCAGTCCATCAGATATTGAGTAGTGTTGTGTACCATTAATTGTTCCAGTTGTGGGATTGCTCAAAGAATTCTCTGGAATTTTTTCTAGGGGGAATAACTACAATAAGGAAGTAATGGATAAGGATGTATAATTTCATATGGAAACAAGGGCCGTGAAGAAAAATAAGGCAGGACTGTGAACTGGTTCATGGGCTAGGGTGTGCTGTTTTATGTAGGACATTCAGGAAAATTGTGGAGGTTACATTTTATCAGAAATCTGAATGAAGAGATTTTTTTGAGATCTAAGAAATGTGTTTTAGCATTGATTTGATGGCTGTGTGCGTGTGTATGAATATCTTTGGTTCTTCCACCATGTTTTAGGGAAGAGGAAGAAACTGAGCTCCAGGGAAGTTCTGACTGGTCCAAAGCATTATGTAAAAAGCCACTGGTGGTAGAGCCCAAAACGGGACCAATGTCTTGCTGCCTAGAAAGCCCAGACTTTCCTGTTCCTTTTGATAAAGATCAAAGAAGAATCCATGGTTCTCCTGCATCAAAGTACCCAACTTATAACTATTTTGCCCTCTATCCAGAAATATAATTTCATTTTTACTCTATAAATACTCTTCAATATGAGACCCTACCATCTCCACTCCCTCCTGATATCTCCCAGCCTGGAGTAGTTAGTGACATGTACCCTAAAGATTACTTCATAAATGCCAAAGCATTGAGCCACTAGCTTTACTTTAATTCAGCTGCTTCTATTAAGACCCTATTCTTTAATTGTAGTGCCATTGATCTTCAATTTAGGGGAAAATGTGGCTCCAAGATTCTGTCTTTAGTCTTCCAGAGTCATCCCTCTGGATGAGGCTGCCTGGTATTGAGCCACACTCAACACTCATGGCTGATAATTGCCCTTTGGCCTACACAGAAGCCCTGGGTGACCTGAGTACGACCCCTACATCAGATGGCTTTGTGCACCACAGATTTTCTTTTTTTTTTTTTTTCTGACACATTTCAGCAGTCAGACACTTAAAGTAATGTAGGTGATGTTCTGACATGTGCTTTTTGTTTTGTTTTCCTCATGGCTACCTCAACTCACATAATTCAGTTGTTAGTAATCATATCCTGCAATTCTTTAAGCCCTAATAATATTTTATCAATGTGCAAAAATTTAAATATGAAATCTGCTACTGTATATAATTTCAATTTGAAAATCATTCCCCTTATGAAACATTACCTGATCAATATCTACCTTTCTTTTTTTTTCAAAAGTTGTTCTTAACTTGGTAGGAAATAAAAGAAAATATTATTCAGCAACTTAGACCCTTAATCTCTGCAAACATATACTTTTTAAAAGGTAAAAGTAATAAGACTTGCTAATCTATGTTTTCTGTATATAAACTGACAGCAACATGTGGACTAGGTATTAGATAATATAACTAAAGATGGTTGTAGATTGTGATGGATTAAACCAAGAGCAGGAAATAAGCACATTTTCAGTAGGATAGGGTCAAGAAAATATGCTTTAGACATATGTTCTTTATTTCTCTACATTTTGTTTACATTTGAGTTGCAATTTATGTGGTCTGCTTTATACATGCCAGTCTCAAGAGTAGTTGGGAAGACAGAGGATAAGAGAAAACCTCTTTTCTTTTGAAATTTCTACACTTTGTCAGGAATGCTGATATGGAAATTTTTATATGAGAAGCTAGTGTCTACAGTGAAATTCTTGTTACCCTTCTGTATGCTATTCTAAATTCTTATATTTCTTTGAGAAATCAATGATTTGTGTTAGTCATTTTCAATTTTGCCAATTACATTATTTTCCAGATACTCTGGATATATGGAAGCTAATTATTTCTGTGTGTGTGTATGTGTGTGTGTGTGTGTGTGTGTGTGTGTGTGTGTGTGTGTGATTATACACTGGGCTATCCAAAAGCAGCCACTCTGTAAATGTTAATGTGTCATTATTGATGGTTAATGTCAAACAAAGATGCATCTGCCTCCAAAGAGTCTCTCAGTTAAGTGCTTAAAATTCCTGCTTCAGGGGGTGTAACAATGTAATAGGAAATGTCCCTTCCTACCCCCTTGTCTCTCTCCACTCTTTTACTTGTTCCTGGAAAATAGGCAGAGGATAAGCATTGGCTCCTGTTGTTGGTGGTAGTGGGTTTTTTTTTAAATTTCTTTTAGATTTACTAATTCTTACAAGGCAGATAGTAAGAGACTGAGGAAATGAGGGAGCAAAAAAGTGGGTTCCAGTGGTGTATATGATGATCATGAAGTTCAAAGAAGGCAAAACTAAGTGCAGTCTTGGGTACAGACACAGACATGGAGTTCTAAGAAGCTTGACACGCTTGTAACATAAAGGTTGAGGGGGTTGGATAGAAGACAATTTCTTTTCCCGGTTTCATTTTGAGCCTGTCCTGGTGCCAGCCTTGCTTGCCAGAGGGGACAGGGAGCAAGTGAAAGAAGCCACACCTTTGTGCTATTCTCTAAGCTTCCCATCTGGAATCTTACTAGTCCCATTTAATTATAGTCTGGGGCAGCATGTCCTAGTCTCTTTTATGGGTACTTGTAAAAAGAATTTCTCAACTGCATATGCCACTGAAGGTCTGAAGTCCTATGGGTAACAAGGAAGAGACAGGAAAATTCCAAAGGGGGCTTTCTTTTATGAATTTTACTCAGCAGTAAGCTACTCTGATCTTAATGTAAAATATGTAAAACAATTTTTACAACACTCCAAAATAAAAACAACTTTAATAGGCGACATGTGGTGTCAGTGGTAGATCCCCCCCTCCACACACACACATACCCATGAGAGATTTTTTTCCCCCTCCTCATAAGATAAGCAAGCTGTAAGTATGAATCCCCTAGTGGTTTCTTAGAACTTTTTCTTCTCATTGGACACCTCTCTGGTACATTTAAATGCTGTCAGTGAAAAGAACAGGCAGTTTGCTCGCTCATTTGGATTTCCTGTAGCATGTCTCCTGCTACTGGACTGACCTGGATCTATACTTGTGGATTCCCTCCAGGACCAGGAGACAGAAAGAGAACATTTCAATGGAAAGAATTGCAGTGTTTTCCTAAAATCCCAGCATGATTCATGTTGTCATCATACAGAAGTGGTTAAAATGATAAAGTTATTTTGTGTAACAGAATTGGTGGAAAATCTGACCATTAACCTGAAAATGTGGATGAAATAGATTTTTCTATACAAGTTTTGATGATCTGGGATGCTTGGACCTAATATTTATTTGCATTAATATTATTTTCTCCTTGAGGATTTTTAAAATGGGGAGTAAAATATTTGAACTTGTCTAGTCAAACACTTAATAATCGATGTTAGACCCTTAAATCCTGCCATTACTCAAATGATATAGAGATAATGTAAAAAGGAAGTGATAATATGGTAAAAGAACACTGAAAAGAAAAAATCAGATTGAAACCAGGAAAAACAAGCCAGAAAAAGAGCTCAGATGATAAAGAAAATAGGTCAAATTAATCTATATTGGTTGAAATCATTGAGCCCAAAATTCAACTCTGTGTTTTCTACCAGGCAAAAGGAAAAAGTAAATGTGGTCCTTTCTCTCTTAGCTTAAACCATATGATTAGTTACAAAATCAATATTGACTTAGTAACAGCTTTCAGAGAAAAAAACTCACCATATGTATCTATATACAAAAATATATATGTGTACATGCAAATGTATGTAAATACTCATTAGATTTAATACATTAAAGTATGTGTATGGAAGAAGTAACCCCAAAGAAATTAATAATTCTTGTACAAAATATTCTAGTTCCCTTGGGAGACAAACCCTAAGTGGCTTTCTGTAGTGTTAAACACCTTGCTCGACTGGAGAATGACCTTTGGGATGATGGGGAGTGTGGACTGTCCTGCACTATGTCCACATCACATCCATGTTTCTAGAAGGTGGAAAACAGGTTGGTGTTTATCCCTCAAAGAAAGTTGAAGGTGTGTAATTATAACTCTGACTAGATATGAGGCATGAATAATGTGGAATCAGCACTCTTTTAACTGATGAATTATATTTGATTAGAATCATCCAGTAGGTTCTTTTAGTGAAAATTGAATAGGTTTGGAACTTCATGGTATCGAAAGGATCTAGAACAAGTGCAGACCATTGGGCAGGTTTCTATACTTCAAACTTGCCAATAAATATGGTACCATTTCTAGATAGTAAGATATTCTTAAATAAGGTCAGAAGTAACATGGTTTAGATGCAGGGTTATTTCTGGTGATTATCTTCAGCTCTGCACTAGAATTTTAAATAAACTTTTGTGATTTTTGTTTCTTTTCCAAAGTTGGCCTTGGATCATCTTAATCTTTATCAAAATTATTTGTTATGAGAAAACATGTGGATTTTGAATTATATGCTTACTGAATCAAACTGACTTTATTAAAATATGTTACAAAGTGCCTTCTCATTTCTCTTTTGAACCTAGATAATCCAGTGTCGTAGCTGGCATTCCAATCACGATTTTACTCTTGCTTTGTCTTATAAGTTCATCAAATCAATTTTTTAAAATGATTTACTTCCTATGTCATAAAGACATGGGCACAGTGGGAGAAAAGAGTGGCTCAAATGAAAGAATATATAATCTAGTTAGAGAAGAAGAAAAAGCCCATTACAAAATAACAAAAAAAGCAAAGCTTAATTTTTGGATGTCAAGTATTGGTACCAGCTTGTATATTACAGGCATAAATATCTCACTTTTTAGCTGTTACGGCCAGAAAATACTTCCTGAAGAGCAAAATTTAAGCTACATAAGGATGGATAGGTGGGAACTGTCTTTTAAAATGAAGATCAGTTGAGCTGGAGAGAGCATCTTGAGAAGGAAGGATGTGCCTCTTGCATATAAGGTGTGGGGCAGGGCAGAAGCTCTGTGAATAGCAGTCACAGAAATGCACAGCAAAAAGTACAAGCTGCAGCCTGACTGAAGTGTGGCTAGACAGAGGACAAGGATTCTGGATTCTACCTATGTGCTGTGGAGAGGCTAGGAGCCTTGAGTTGGAGGCATGCTAGTGGAAAGCTGACTGAAGCTGGAAGTGACTGGATGCTATGTTAGTAAGGTGTCAGTAAAAAGGATAAATCATCCACCCCAGATATGGGGCCCAGAGTTGAGCAGAGGCTGATTTTAATGGGAGAATTACCAGAGAATACTTACGGGTTCTGATGTTTATGCATTTTTCTGTTATGCTTGCTTTTCTAATGAGTGCAGGCTTTTTCTTTGGCTTACAGTCTGCTGTGACCCCTCTATCTCTTTCTGCCAACTTTTTAAGCCAGACCATTCCCTAGTTTGTATTTGTGCAATTTTTTCCTTTTTAAAAAACCTAGGCACATTTTGCTTTCACCCTAAGTGAACTATATTTGTTTCTAAATACTACTTCCATTTGCTGTTTACCAAGATCCTTGGATATATTATTCCCTCTTTTCTAGTTTGCCATGTTAACCTTCTAATGGCTTTCTCTTACCAGCCAACTTGGATTCCTCTGAAAATTTAAAGTACACCAATATCATTTAAATCAAGGATGAAACTGTTCCTACAAAGAATGTCGTCTAATCAATTGTATAATCTAAGACGATCTTCTCTAGCATGTCAGTTATTAGCAGCTGCCTGGAACATGGGGCCAAGAAGGATTAAATGCTGGTTTATCGAGCTTTAACTATTATTAACTATGAAACCAGCATAGTTTTCAGTTTGTGGTGTTGGTGGCACAGAGCAGGAAACAATGCATTGTGCATTGGTTCTCTCCTAATCCTAGACCTTCATCCTGTTCTACTCAGGACTCTTGCTGCTTCCTTCCCACCACCCTCCAACATGCACTTGGACATTGACAAAAAGTAATCTAGCTTCTATTTCATACCTTCAGCGACAATGGATATTTGTATATTGAGGAAAAAAAAAACAGTATAGGAAAATCATGGAGTTTTAAATTTGGTATATGCTGGTCCTGGCCACCTATTAGTTGAATGATATTAAGTTACTTAATCTCCTAAAACTGAGTCATGTATAACACAGGGGTGATATAAGATTATTGTGAGTAATAAAGGGCCATGTATGCAAATAGATGAGTTGTTATTATTTTGCCCCATTTTATTGTAATTTTATTACTTGGTAATACTTTTCTTCCTTTCCATGTTTGGATTCTTGCTCTTCACTCTCTTTTAATTTCGACCTACCTCATGGCTTCAGCTATCATTCAGACATGAGTTGGCTTTTTTTTTTTTTTTTTTTAGCTCCAATCTCACAGATTCATCTACCTGTGGGCATCTCTCCCTGGATCTCCTGCTAGCCTGCACAATTTATCATAGCGAAAACATAACACTGTCTTTCAAAAATCTCCTTTGTGAATAAGCTCAAGAGATTACTCAATCAGTTAGGAGCTGGTTACCATGTTGAGTCTCATGGATGGACCTTTTGCCTGAAGAATTTGAGGTTGACTAAATAATGATCAGAGGAGGGAGGAAGTCTCTGCCCATTTGTGGGGATGCATTTACAAACCTCAAGTATGGGAATGTGGGTATTCAATGAGAAGTTAAAGGATGGGTATAATATATGATAGTTTATGACAAGTAAACCAACTATCCAAGTCAGAGGAATGCAATGAGCCTGAAGTTAGAAATTTGAGTGCAGAAGTGTAACAAATTCAGTAGATACATATTACTTTTCTGTCTGTACCTAAAGGAATTTTTGCTTTGGAAATTGAGTTTCTTAAACCTACTATGTTTGTGAGAAGAGAATGGAATTCAAAGAGGGAAGGAAGCTTTAGACCTATGGTTAGGCTGCTCAAATTCGATTCTATGCAGATATCATAGTGTATGGAGTTTCTGGGATTAGGGGTAGGGATCTTCTAGTTTCTCTGGATTATATCTGGATTATACAAAATAGCTTTTTGTTCTTTTTCCTTTTTACATTTGGGATTCTGCATGCATGAGTTTTCTTTTCAGAAAAAGAAAATGAGCATGTCTTTTTTTTTTTTTTACGGTATTGGGGATTGAACTCAGGGGTATTCCACCTCCGAGCTATACCCCCAGGCCTATTTTTTAATTCTTTATTTTGAAACAGGGTCTCACTAAGTTGCGGAGTGCCTCACTAGGTAGCTGAGGCTGGCTGCGAGCCCGGATCCTCCGGTCTCAGCCTCCCAAATGCTGGGATTACAATGTACCACCACACCCGGCTAGCATGTCTTTTTATATAACAAAATGTTAAGATGCACTCATTTATATCCCTTCCTTTATATGTTGGAAGTTAAGGTGCCCAGAGATTAAGTGAATTTCCCATTGGTAATGGTAGATGCTATGTAGAGGCAAAGCTTGGTTCTTGCTTAGGAATCAAACCTGGAGCTCTTTGTCCCATTTAGCATCTTATCTTTCCACACATCCTAACCCCTGAGACTTGCTTAGAGGCATTGCAATAGGATATTTTCAGGTTACTCTATATACTGTCGATGATGATTAGCCCTTTATTTTTGTAGTGTTTCCTCTCAAAATGATGGTATAAAACTTAGCGTGGACTGAATTCAGTAATATATCGCCAATTTCTCGGAACTCTGCAAAATTCTATGATGGACCAATAATTTAAAAAAATTATCCCCTTTTCAAGTTTACAATATTTATTTCAGATATATAAATTATGTACAGTTAAATGTGTTATGGGCTAGACAAGCACATGATAGAGTCCAAACAAAGATTTATTTCATCTTGAACTGCTTTATTTTTATTTATTTATTTTTGATACTAGGGATAGAACAACCTAGGGGCATTCTACCTCTGAGCTACACCCTCAGCCATATATATATATATATATTTTTTTACTTTTTATTTTGAAATGGGCTCACTAGGTTGATGAGTCTCACTACTTGCTGACGTTGTCCTCAAACCTGCAATCCTCCTGTCTCAGCCTCTCAATACTGGGATTATAAGCATGTACTACCACACCTGCTCTTTAATATTCAGAAGTTATCTTCCTTGTTCCTAGGAGAAAATTCTCATAGTTTGTATATCTTTTTTAATACAGCCTTGTGATCATTTTTAGTCATTGGTACAGTCTCAATTTAGTTATTAGAATAGCTAGACCAATATAACAACCCAAACAAGAAATTTGAATAAGTAATAGTCCAATATCATAACTCATACCATAAATTTGAATTAGTAATATGTCTTTGATTATTAATGTGGACTTATGTGTTAATACTGAATACATATTACTTATACAATTAGCAATATGTTTTTATTTTTGTGGACCTATACATAGAAGATGGATAAGAGACTTTGGTTGATTAGAAAGGTCTGTTTTCTGAAATACCCAGTGCTTAAACATCTTATTTGAAAATTCAAAAGGAAATTATGTTATGAAATGAAATGGTAAAAGCAACTGAGCAACAGCCCAGGTAAGATACATCTTGTGTAGCCTCCCATCCCCCTCTTCCTCTCTTCCTCATTTCATCTTATGTCAAAACCTGCAGAAAGAAGCCACATGCCTCTGTTGTGCATCTGTTCAAAGATTTCTCATAGTAGTTTTGTATTTTGCATGTTGAGAATGGTATTGCTAACTTGAGTAATTTAAAGCAATTTCTGCCTCAAATGTCAAATGTCTGCTGCATTTCAGATCTTCCTCTATTTGGTATAATTGTCAACTCTGCGCAGATTGACTTCATACAGTCATCAAATGTGCTTTGAATTAAAAGCTATTTGGCCAGCTTCTGTAGGCTGTTTGAAGCAGTGTGCTCTGTGTCGCCGTTACCAGTTTGCTTCTACTTTATCAGAAACATAAGACCCGTGTGTCCCAAACCAGTATGCGTGATCTTTCCACCAGGTGGTTAACATGTGAGCCTATCTAGTTGCAAAGCTATAACATCGGTAGTAGCCTAATTTGAACCATCCCATTTATAATATCTTACATTTATTAAGAACTTGCTTCGAGGAGTTCAAACAAGGGTGGTGACCTCTTAAGCACTGACGTTTTAGAAGTTTTTTCTTTAAGCATACAGTGCTCCAATTGCTGATATTTTATGCAACTTTCAGTACTTAGTAACAAATTATTCCACAATGGCTATAATGCAATGAGTTCATAAATGTGATTGGAAATTGGGAATATGTGGTCATTTATTTTCTTTATACATTTGTGTGTGTGTGTGTGTGTGTGCACGCGTGAGCTTGTGCACATGCGCCTATGCTGACCAGGGAGTGAGAATTAGTGGCTTCGGTACCACATCAAGGGAAATGTTCAGTGTTGTGCTCGGCATTTTGTTTGACAGTTGTCACATTGTTTTCATCGTCTCTTCGCTTTTGTTTATTTCCCAGCTTCTTAAGCAGCCTGATGAAATCTCATCAGCTAAACTGGGATTGAATTTTGATGAGTGCCAAGTTGCTTTGATGAAATCTAGTGTAATTATCTTAAACCCAATTTTATTTGGCTTTAATGCTGGCATTTTCCATATTGAGAAAATTAGTGCATTTGTCCGCTACTGGGGATGGAAGTCCGGTAAGAAACAAAGATAGCTCAAATTGAAAAAGCAACCACAATTTAAGTTCATTTTATACCTTTGTGTTCAAACTAGCTTGTCTATGCATTCAAACTTTCTTAATGTTTAGCATCTGTTCCTTTTAACAATAACAAAATCAGAATCAGTTTTTAACCAAACGTACCCTCCCTCCCCCGCCAAAACAAATATATAATTACTACTGACCAGAAAAAAAAAATTGATGTCTGTTATCTGGAGTTTCCTAGGAATGGCAAAAAAGTTTAATCTAAATATAAAATATTATTTATTTTACCACCATGAAAAAATGAGTTTAAAAAGTTTACTTCTGCCAGACATGGTGGCACACATCTGTAACCCCAGTATTTGTGAGGCTGGGACAGGAAGACAGCAGATTCAAGGCCAGTCTTAGCAACTTACTGAAACTCTCAGCAACTTCGTGGGGCCCTATTTCAAAATAAAAAATAGGGATGGGTGTGTAGATCAGAAGTAGAAGGCCCCTAGGTTCTATCCCTAGTACCACCAAAAGAGAAAAAAAAAAGTTTACTTTCTAACTATTTTAGGCTATAAAGCAGTAAAAGAGTCAAAGTATCCTAAATTTAGATCTTAATTTCTGATACTTATGATGTAAAGGAAATGAAGCACACTGACACTCTGTATAATTATGTGATGACATTGTTGTATCTCTTAGGGGAGCATTACGATGCTATAATTTTAAGAGATTTGGTGTGATATTATGGCATTGCAAGTAGGGTTTTCAAAATGTTCACATAGGCTGAAATAAGACATTTAGTTATTTGGCCAGCAACCTTTTGCAGTCCCCAGGGCTCTAAATCTAATTTGAATGGGAAGAGATACCCTGCTTCCAACTGGAATATGAAATTGGAAGAGATTTTAAAATAACCTCAGGCAGCCCAGTGACCCTCAGAGGTTCTTAGGAAGATAAGAGCTATGGCTTGGATACTTGGAGATAATATTCCCTGTTTAGTTTGCTAGTTTGAGCTGAAGTTACTACAGAATTTTGACACTGAAAGCCTAGTACTTAATGTGCCCAATCTAAAACCCTTACAGATGGTGGCGTTTAATGGAAGGCAGATAATTCGTGTTAGAAAATTGAAGAAAGTCCTATGGCCCTAGAAGAAAGTTATATATGCAATGTTTCTTCAAAATCATGTCCTTGTATAACTTAGTCCAATTGTCTTTTTTCATATTTTTTTCCTCAGTAGGTTTTAAGTGGCTAGAACCTGGTTTATTGATCACTCACTATATAAAGAATTTTCCTTCTTAGTTTTGCTACATTGTTCTTGGGGTGTTCAGTCAAGAATTACTTCAAAATTACACCATTAATGACTTCTGCTAACCTTGAAACAAATAGCTTGTCTGTGTGTGAACATTAAGGACCAGCAAAATAATGACTCCACACTTTTAGATCTACTCGGTGGTGTAAATGATGCCCATATCCAATATATATAAATGTTTATCAGACTGGTGGCTTGTGGTGATGTAAATTTAATTTCATTTTGTATTTTAAGTAATCTATGATAGTTTTTTATTTGTTCAGTGAAATACCTGGCAATGGTTATCTTAACAAAGCTCTTATAGATGGAGTCCCACAATACAAAATAAAAAGGTGTCCATATTTATTCTGTGTGGTCTATGTAAGTTACCTTTCCATGAGTGGCCTCAGAATCTACTTATCACAACAGATATGTTTTTGTACTCACGTATTAGTCTGCTGACATTATCATCGTAATCTAGATCAAGGACCTAACGAGGCTATTGGAATATCTATGTTCCTGGACTTTCATGTCGTTTGCCATAGAGCGAAGCCACCAGAGAAGGTAATGTCTAGATAAAGCATGGAGGAGAGTGACTTCAAGCGGCTCCGTGCTGAGCTTCCTTTTTCTTGGATTCTGACTGTGATCTATGTCACAACCCCAAATGAATCTCGGAGGTATTGTAGAGTCTGGGAAAAAATCGCTGCTGTTTTGGTAGAAGGGTCCCCTGACCCACAGCCTTGAGAGAAATGAGTCAAATAGGCATTTTTCCGATAAGAGACATGGTTTTTCACTATCATAAGTTTTCTAAAAACCACAAGCAGTGATAATGAAGCGATTCAAGATTTGAAAAGGTATCAAAGCTGCCACAGCTGAAATTAAAGTAAAAAACAAACGCCGACAGCAGGGAACGCAGACACCATGGAGAAATGCTGATGCGCGGTGCATGAGGAGTTCATCAAGGAGATATATTAAGCCTTTCTAAAAATGCCTTCAACAGAAGGGAGCTGCGATTGGTGCTTTCGTCAGTGGCTCCAACACTTCAATGTATTTGATTTTTCCATGTTTATTTATTGGTGAAAATATTTCAAGTAGCTTTTTTATAAAATGAGTGTTCTTTCAACATTGTGATTGGAGGGGGATGTTCAGATTTCCAAGCTGTTTTTGTTTTTTTTTTTATATCCTGACTTTCCATCACTTGCTGGACCCTCTTTAGGAAGAGCCTTGTGGGAGCAGATGCTAGGTGGCCATAGGCCAAAAGGCTCTGAGCACAGTGTTAGCTGGGAGTTGAGGCTTTCCTAAGAGAAACAGACCATCTGACTTTTTAATTAGAAAAACGCTCAAGTCCACACCTCGGTGTCGTCTCCTGGGATTCCTAAACCAGAATCTAGGGTAGCTTTACTCATGTTTTTCTTTTTTAAAACATGCAATAAAAATGTAGAACCATAGCCAGGGGAGGGATGAAGGGTAAGGGGGTATGTCTCAAGGGGTTGATAACAGGATTAGAACTTTGTAGAAATAATTTGCATTTCTGGCTAGCATCAGTTATAAAGCACACATACTTAACTTGGCTCCATTTAAGCAAACACGGTGTTTTACATTTTGAGTTCCTTTTAGGCGAAATCCAGCACTTTTTCTGCTAAACAGAAATTACCACCTCGGTGAAAATTTAAGAACTAGCCCTCAGCCTAGAAAGAGGTAGACTGGCATGAGAGGAAATCCACTCCCGACGAAGCTCTTTCTTTAGAGAGTTCAGTGAACTCTCTTTAAGTCGTTGGTAGGTGAAATTGAACCTTGCAACCTTTTGATTTTGCTATTAAAACATCATTTTCAATTTCACCTACCAAAATGGAGCCAAGTTAAGTATGTGTGCTTAAGAGGAAACTGTTCTGCTGTGTTGACATCATTGGGATCTATTGGTATTAAGGACTTCCTTAAAGTTATCTCTGGTTCAAAGGTGATATTAAGCAATTATAAAACACACCTAAAATAGGCATTTTGTTTGTAAACTGTTCCCAGAAAAATTAGAGATTTTTATCACCAAGCTGGCAGCACCCACTAGACTCTGAGATTCTAGGTTATTTGTTTCTGCTTCACGTTCCCCTCCAGGTTGAGAAAATGCTTCACTGTGGGCGTCAGTGATACAAAGATTACAGTTCGGCATGTGCTCTTGCAAATGTTCTGTGTTTTGAGTTATTCGACAGCAAAACAGACGCAAGAACACAAGAGAGCCTGGATGCTAATGCTGATTTAATTAAAATTGCTGTTCTGTGTTACTGTCCCATAGTAACATTTCCATCATGGTACCCTTCGGTCTAGTGACCTCACTGCCTCTTCTCCCCACTAAACAGCTTGTGGATGGATCAGCTGTAGCACCAGGGCCATCAGATGTATTAAACTTTGGAGGCAAATACTTCATGGTTGTTTAAAAATCCAGAGTATCCACATGGGGAAAGTGTGGGAGGTTTCAAGTTTCTGAAGCATTCTGCAGAAAATGAAGTGATAACAGTTCCTGCCGGTGGCCATATGACTCAATAACTGGAAGAAGAAGAAAAAAAATGTTTGTTTAGACTTGGCCAGCATTAATAACAAGCAAGAATTATTACCTTATTTTTGCTCACAAACATGTTTCCTCTCTCCGCGATCTCTGTAGTGATGTTAGGCTTCCCTGACACCTGGCTTTGCTCATGAAGAGATTTTTTTCAAAATATTTTATGTAAAAAATTTTTTTTGATGGTACTGGGGATTAGCCTCAAGGATATTCTACCTTTGAACTATACTATACCCCGAGCCCTATTTTATTTTTTTATTTATGTATTTATTTTGCGGTGCTGGGGATGGAACCCTGGGGCATTCTACTTCTGAGCTACACCCCCAGCCCTCTTTTTATTTATTTTGAAACAGGGTCTCACTAAGTTGTGGAGAACCTCACTAAGTAGCTGAGGCTGGCCATGAACCCGGATCCTCTGGTCTCAGCCTCCCAAGTACTGGGATTACAAATATGCAGCACCACGCCCGGCTACCTATTTTATTTAGTATATATTTTATTGGTACATTGTGGTCTCCAATCATAATGTAGTTTAGAGTGATAGTGACATATATGCATACAGCACTTGTGAAACAGGGTCTCGCTATGTTGCAGAGGACCTCACTAAGTTGTGGAGGCTGGCCTTGAACTTGTGATCCTCCTGTCTCAGCCTCCCGAGTACTGGAAATACAGGCATGCACCACCATGCCTGGCTCCAGATGTGTTTTGTGCTGATCAAAGGCCTTGTTTTGATTTTTACCTCTCATTAAAAACATAACAGCAGAACAATCCCGTTCTGTTACCATGTTGGTTCTGGACCATGCCAAGCTTTGCTGTGATACTGTGTGGCTGGGGCCAGTAGTAGGAGGTCCAGGATAGAGGTCTGGAAGCTTTTCACTTCAATTCCAGGACTTCCTGCTTCAGTTAATCAACATGCTTTCCTCTTAGTGATTGCAGAATCTATTTGGCATCAGTGCGTGCTAACCTGGAGCTTTTGTTTTGTTAAGTTGCTTCCCCCCCTTTCCTGGCTAGATCTTTATTTTATTTTGGTCCATAGACGCATCTGTCACCTGTCTCCTCAGTAGTTATATGCCTCTTGGAGGGGTTCCTTTTTACTGAACCTGTGCTTTGTGCTTCCAAATAATTTTCACATTCCTATGGCTACCCTCAGGTGAGCCACCCTATTTTTAATCAAGTTAGTTGATGGTCTGGGGAGTTATGGTCTGTTTTATTGTATTTATTTATTTTCACTAAGTGGGTGGGATATTACTGCTTTAATAAGTGACGTTTTGTGCTGATAGTGTTGTGGGCAGGGAGAATGTGTATTTTGAAAAGAAAGCCTTTCATTTCAGTATGTTAAGTAATTCTGCAGGAATTCATAAATGAAAGGTTTAAGATAATGTATTTTAAGGAGGGCGCCTGCAGCATTTGCCTTACAAAATGGTAGGTAGTGAGAAACTAAAATTACTCGAGCAGTTCTGCATTAATTTTAATTTATTTCTTTTCACTTTTTTTTTTTTTTTTTGTGGTACTTGGAATTGAACCCAAGGGCATTCTACCTCTGAGCTATACCGCTGGCCCCATTTCTTTCTTTTTTTTTTTTTCCACTAAGTTGTTTCACTAAGTTGTGGACGGCCTCACTAAGTAGCCAAGGCTGGCCATGAACCTGCAATCCTCCTGTCTCAACCTCCTAAGTACTGGGATTGCAAGAGTGTGCCACCATGCCCAGCATTGATTTTAATTTCTGAATATTTTCAAGCTCTGAATTTATCAAATCCTTACTGGAATGAAGGCAAAATATTTGGTTTAAGAAGCATGCTAAGAAATGTAGCAAAATAAGAATTTTTAGGTTTAGTTTGGTTTTTACATGTTGAGTTTTGAATTTCTTAATGACTTGATTCTATGAAATATTTTATCTATTCTAACTTAAAAGTAAAATGCCAAGGATACTAAATTTTGACAAGAATCCTGTTTTATATAGGACTCTTATACTGTGGGCAGGCTCACAATTTTAAGCAGATATATTTAAGAGTATATACAAGAAATATTTTTATATACTCTTCCTAGTCCATCTGTATGTGTGTGCATAGGATCAAAATGTACATTTTCTTAACTGGTCTGCTGAAAGTCCCAAGGGGGTGTTCTCCCTTATAATCTGGATCACATCCATTAGGTGAGGCACCCAGTTAATGAAAGTCTTGGTGAGAGTAACTTTGCAAAAAGGTAGAACTGAAAATGTGTACTTCTTTATGGCTGAGTAAAATTCCATTGTGTACATATCCCATAGTTTTGTAATCCATTCATCTGTTGTTGGACATCTTGGCTGGTTCCATAGTTTGGCAATTGTAAACTGTGCAGCTATAAACATAGATACACAAGGAAATGGAGGGAACTGGAAAACATTATGTTAAGTGAGATAAGTCAGTCACTAAAAGTTAAAAATCAAATGCTCTCCCTAATATGTGGAAGCTAGGGAGAAAATGGGACATAAGAGGGACTCCAGGTGAAAGAGAATTCTTAGGTGAACAAAAAATTTGACTTAATGGAAGGTAACGGGAGGAGGGGGGGGACACCCTAATGAGCATGATGTACTTACAAGATCACATCAAAGTCAATCACTAAACTGACCAGGGGATAGGGGGAGGGTGGGTGGGAATTGGGGAAGGGTAATGAGAAATATGTGCATGGATGTCTTTACCTGTACTAGCTTGTACCCAACAAAAATGTGTAATTAACCCTGTTGTACCCAAGAAATGTATAAAAATCCATGCTAAATAAAAAAAAAATAAAATAAATTAAAAATTTAAAAAAATAAAATAAAATAAAGAAAATGTGTAGCTGCGTGAGATTAGTCAGTCACAAAAAGCGAAAAGTCAAATGTTCTCCCTCATATGTGAAAGCTAGGGAGAAATTGGGACATAGGTGGGACTTCCGGCAAAAGGAGGAGAAACCCTAATTGAGTGAAGAAGGGGCCCTAACAGAGGGAGATGGGAGGGGGGAGGAGGGAAACACCTCAAAGGTCATGATGTACACACACAAACTTATCAAAGCCAATCACTGTGCTGAGCACCGGAAGGAGGGAAGAGGGAGTTAGTGGGGTGGAAACTGGAAGAAGGCTCATTGAGTCTGTGTGCATGTATACTTCTGTCACCCTGAACTTCAACAAGATGCTACTTTTCCTAATTTTATAATTTTGTACAATTGATTTTGCCTTAGTATTAGGAAATAACTAATTTTATAAGAAAATATTTTGTATTACTCTTAAGGATATAATATTCTGTGCTTTGAATTATTTTCTTTGGATAGATAAAGTAGTAGAATTACTGTATACAAGGATGATAACATATTTTGCCAAAATATCCATATTGCCATGTGGCTTTCCAAAATACTTGTATTTATTGTTGTGCTACAGGCAAAGTGTGAGTACCAGTCTTACCACACTTTGCCAGAACTGTTTTGTATTTTAAAATGGCTTATGATGTTTTTAAAAACAGTACTTCATCTGTTTTCCATTATATTTATTTGTTAATGAGGGGAATCCCTCTTCCTTTTGTTTACGAATTGCATTTTCTTCCTTGGAAATTGTCTTTGTAACCTTTGCCCTTCTTGGGCCAAGAACATATGCATCCCTTAAAAAGCTTAGAAAAGGAGGGAAAATGATTAGTAATTTTAGTTAAGATGCAGCTCCAGTATATCCCCATTCGTAAAAAGTTTTAAATTTTTCACAGTTCAATACTTATAACTAGATTATCAGGTCCAAGGACAAAGTCTTAATTTTTAGATGGATTGAAATGAATCCAAAGTGGTATGAAAATGCTGAATTTATAACCTGTTTTATTGTAGAATGACAGCTTTAGCTTCTGCTCTTGTCTTCTAAGCTTTCTACGTCTTCAGTGGAACTGGCTCAGACAAGTGGAACTAAGGACATAAACTCTTTATGAAAGTGTTTTATGAAAATGAATTTTAAAATATTCCTAAGGGGTACTACAAGAAATATGTGTTCCTCTAGAAATCTGTTCATAGGTTTTGTCATTTTTTCAGGTAATGTGCTACTTAAAACATTTTTCACATATATGTATGTGTGAGTGTGTAAGTATATTTTATATATATATGAATATGTAAAATAATATACACATATATTTATATCTTTAAATAGGCAATATATATATAAAATATATATCTTTAAATAGGCAATACATTTAAGACCAATATTTTTTATGAGCATAGAAATAAATGAAAGCAAGTAGATTTAGATGCATTTATATTTCATGTATCTAAACACACACACACATATATATATATATATATATATATATACATTTCATGTATATACAACTGCTTTGACTGATTTCTTTTAAAAAGATAAATATTTTATGTGGTCTTATATTTACTTTTATAGCTGGCCCATGATACTGTAATACTGGATGAATGATGTCATGTGATTTTTTTGCTGATAGCCACGTAGCTAAGTAAATTCAGCAACAGGGAGTGTGTGTGTGTATCAGTGAAGGCATCACTTGGAGACAGTTGCATCATGGATCTTACCTTCCTGTGGTTGAGTAACATAGGCAGGCTCAGGCAGATAGACTACAGCCTCGATTTTTCTGGAGAGGTAGAAATGGCTCCCAGGACCTGCCCCTTGAGCCATCCACAGGAAATAAAAATGAAGAGAACTCTGGTTTCTCTATGCTCCTGCCAGTCTTGGCCTCATCCCTTTCTAGCACTTCACAGTCTCCAACCCTGAGTCAATTGAAGGTTGAGAAAACCATGGACAAGCACCCTCGCAGTCAGCCAGTCTCTCAGGCCAGCTCACCAATCCTGTTACCTGGCCATCTGTCTCAGCTCCTTCTCCCAGGTGCAGTACTTATTCCTAACCTTGATAGTTTCTTCTCAGAAGATGATATGGTCTTTTCTTTGTAGTCGACAATTGAAACAAACTTCTCCTTTCTTCCTTTATGTATATCATCAAACATTGCACCTTTGCACCTACTCGTATTTGCTTAGGGAAGAGACCACCTTTTTATTTTGTGAGGCATCTAGGCAAGTGCTTCACCACTAAGCCACAAGTAGCAGTCCCAGGACCATCATTTTTCTTAAAAGTCTGTCCTAGATGTTCCTGACTCAGTTGTTCTTCTCCTGGAGGACCTTATGTATCCTGTTGTGACCATCTCTTTGTTATAGTCTCCCTCTTTTCTCTACCATCCCTTTCTAAGTACCTTCATCATCCCAGACCTCGACCTTTACATTTCTACCTGTTTAGCCCACAGATAACTTCAAATTCAAAATATCAAAAATTTTCTCTTTTCAAATGGGCTGTTCAACCAAATGTGACCTATTTTAGCAGGCCTCACCTCCCCTCACTACTTACTTTACCTACAACATAGAAGTCATTTGAAATTCTTCCATTATTTTTATTTCCCATATCCATTTGGCTGTGGCTTTTCCTTGATCCTCTATCTCTTTAAAAAATACTTTTATTGGTATTATAATTATACATCATAGTGAGGTTCAAAATAATGCAAGCATACATGCACATAGCACTTGGTGTGTTTTCCTCGGGATCCTATCCCCCACCCCCAATCCCCATACATGTTAGTAAAGTTCGTGGTGATACCTTCCTATAGGAACATAGCATTATTTGAAATGTTTCCTTCATCAATTCTCCTTTTTCCCCTTCCCACCTTTGTCTCCTATCCCCTTTCACTATTCTACTAGTCTCTCTCCTCATTTATCTAAAGCTTATTTTGTTTTCTTTTTGCTCTTCTGCTTCCACATATAAGAGACAATATACAACCCTTGACTTTCTAAAAGACTGTCTGATCTCACTTAGCAAACTATTCTCTAGTTCTATCCACATTCTTGCAAATGACATAATTATGTTGTTCTTTATGGCTGAGTAAAATTCCATTGTGTGTACATGTCATTTTCTTTATCCATTTGTTTGCTGATGGACACCTAGGTTGGTTCCATAATTTGGTTATTGTGAATTGCATTGCTATAAACATGGGTAAACAAATATCACTATAGTATCCTAACTTCAGTTCCCTTGGAAAGATACCAAGGAGTGGTATAGCTGGGACATATCATGGTTCCATTCCTAGTTTATTAGGAATCTCCATCCTAATCTCCATAGTGGTTTCTGTCACTCTATTGGCTCTCTCTTCAGACTCTCGATGATTTCTTGCTGCATAGAAACCTTTTAATTTGATGCTCCCATTTATTGAATCTTTTTTTTTTTTTTTTTTTTTGCAGTACTAGGGATTGAACCCAGGGACATTCTACCTCCGAGTTACACCCCCAGTCCTATATTTTTTATTTATTTTGAAACAGGGTTCATTAATTTGCAGGGGGTGGGGGCTCACTAAGTAGCTGAGACTGGCCTTGACCTGAGATCCTCCTGTCCCAGCCTCCCAAGTACTGGGATTACAAATGTGCACCACCATGCCCGGCTTGAATCTCAGTTTTATTGCCTGGGCTTTGGGAGTCTTTTTGAGGAAGCCTATAATTTTTCCTAGTTGTGGATCAAAGATGTAGAAATTAGATCAGAAATTTTGATCCTATCATCTTAACAACTTGTTGACTGCTGTCTCTTACCTAGCCCTGCTCTTTCTACTCTATAACCTTGACTGCTAAGTGATTTTTAATTTTTCTCTTCATAATAAGCTTTAGAAAAGTGCATATTTATTTTGCAAAATTCTAATATTTTATTTAGGTATTATTACCTTGAAACAAACATGTACCTATTTTTAGGCATTAACTATTTTTTAATATCTGTTGAATTTTTCATAAGGAGGTCACCTCATTTTAAATTTTTAACCAAGTTTTTAATATTTTGTTAATGAAATAAAGTGGTCAGATGCCAATGCATAATGTGGGGTCTTCTTACTACCACTCTTTCTCCATTAAACAGCCCCCCATACACACAGACAAGGAACAGCTTATGTTTGTGTATATTATTTCCTCTCTTTGATACTTAAGGAATGTCAGAGTTAGGCTTCAGTTATAATATCTGGCTGTATGGAAATTTCTCTGTGGGGATGATAAAAAGAAAATTAAGTAACTGTATCTGGTTTGACAACATTTTCCTAGGATTTTCCCTGCTCTGTGGCATGAAACTATTATGTGGTGAGTGGTGTTAAATATTCTGAAGCTTACTTCAGTGGCTTATTTCATGTTAGTTGTTAGTGCCTTCTTAGTTTTGCCTAACTGAATTTCTGCAAATTTATTCTATTATATTTGATCTTATTTTTCTATTTTGAGTACAGTATTTTTTTCTCTGACTTGATACAAATGATTCAGTTAATTTTATGAGTACCAACCATCTGAACATAAAGTAATGTGGAGTGATAACATTCATGCATTTTGACGGCAATTACAGGGAAAATAAAGGAGGCTTGTGTCAAATGTGTACTGCGGATCTCAAATTACCAAGGGCATTACTGGACTTTGGCTATCTTGGAGCCAGAAGTACTGAAAAGCTATGATTTGGAGGATACATGAAGAATAAAGACACACTGTATATTAATACTCCTTTTACGTTAAAGTAATTAGCATCCATTTGAGGAGAGCTAGTTCACACAAAGTAACTCTTGTCCATTGTTGGTGTAATTTTTAGTGCAAAATTAATAAGAATTATTAAGTAGTTTAATTTTGTCTTATAATTAGCTTAATTTCACGTCACAGGATTTTATGGAAGTAATCTAAACTTTTCTTATTCACTAGCAAAGTGCTATTATTTTTCTAGCCTGGGTAAAGGAATGCTGGGTTTTATGTATGCCCTGAAACAAATTAGCACAGTTTGGTTAAAACAGCTGCCTAAATGATGAGAAACAAATTGGATTATAAAATCCTACTTGGTAGTTTAGCATGTCAATTAGTTAAGTAAGGATTTGAACCATATCATACAGTCATGGGATGAAAAATGACACACAGTGGTCAAGCCAAGTGTCTGGTAATGGAACCAACTTCAGTGCCTGGCTCTGCTGTTGATATGGGGGTGGCGTGTGTGCCCTCTCGACAATAATCCAGTTTCTCCAAGTGTGAGATCATGCTGTATATTTAATAAGGCTTTATTGAGTACACATCATGAGCTAGATGACTTATTTTAGGGATGAAGCAACATACTTTGAAGCCACTACAAAACCAAGATATATAATTTTAGTGCACTGGTGTTTGTTTTTCAACTTTGTGGTTCAGAATGCATCTGCATAGCATGAGAAATCCTACTGGCGGGATGGTATAATGAAGGACATTTATTAAGTCAGATGAATGAGTGGACCTACAGAACTCATCAAATTATTCAGTAGTTGAAGGAGCTTGCTGCTGCAGAAATGGAAAGCTGTGGAAAAGTACCACGATTCGAGGGACAGAGATCTGGCTAGAGCGCCCAAGAAGTTGAATTCCTCTTTGCCTTCATCTTTCTTGCAAACCTAGTTTCCCAAACTCTACTACCATGTTTCTAAACTTTTAAGCTTTTATATAACCAGATAGTCCAGCATAATGTTAAAGAGTTCCTTTACTTAGAACTTCTGTGACCTTGGAAATTACTTAACTGCACAGTTACATAACCTCGGTTTCCCCACTTTCAAAAGAATTTCTAGCTTGAGAGTTGTAATGGATAGTTCATCAATCAATCCAGGTGCAATAGTTTCCATGGTATCCAGGCACACATTATTTATTTATTTATTTTTGCGGTACCAGAGATTGAACTCGGGGACATTCTACCTCTGAGCTACACCCCCAGCCCTATTTTTTATTCTTTATTTTGAAACACGGTCTCACTAAGTTGCGGAGTGCCTCACTAAGTAGCTGAGGCTGGCCGCGAACCTGGATCCTCTGGTTTCAGCCTCCCAAATGCTGGGATTATAAGCGTGTGCCACCACGCCCGGCTCAGGCACACATTATTCACTAGAACTGATGTCAATAATGGCAGTCCACTTAAACAATAGAAATAGAATAAGCTCAATGGTTGTGATCTAGAGAAGTGATTTCCAACCCCAGGAGAGAATTGGAATCTCCCAGAGAGCTTCAAATTGGTCGGTGAATAGATTACATGGGTTCTTTTTATAGATAGCATGCTGAACTGGGGCCTGCAATATTCCACCCAGCAACAAACATTCTTCCTCTCCAGCAGACATTTGGCCACATAACTACTTTAAAAATCAGAGTTAATAATACAGACAGAATTGCTTCCCATTTCCCTTCAGAGTGGGAAATGTATTTAAGTAGGTGAAAAAAAAACAGAAGAAAAGCAGCTATTGACCTAAGTTTTCTACAACCTACCCTCCACAGTTGTAAGGTACAAGGGGGACGGGGAGGGAGACGAGGGAAGGATGGACTAGCACTGTGTTTTAAAGTATCCTTGAAATTTTGAAGACTTATTTGAATATTTTCTACCTCACCAAACACTGAAGGGAAACACACCAAGTGCTGTGTGCATGTATATTCCTATCATTCTATACTTCATAATGAGGTATAATTATAATGCACCGATAAAAGTATAAAAAAAGCAAACAGAACCCATTTATCTACATAATCTCTTCAAGCTTGTACTTATTGAAAAAGTTCTCCCCATCCACTGCCTCTCTTCTCAGCTGAGAGCAACGTGCACGTTATTTGCTTTCTTGGGTGATGTTCTGCGAGTTCGTGTATTTAAAGCTTGTGAGGGAGCCAAGCCACAGGATCTGGCCTGCTTTCAGCTGCTAAACAGGGGGCATGTAACTTGCCATTGGTCCCCAACCGAGAGAACTGTGGATGTAATTTCTTCTTGGTAAACATCCATCCCAGAGTGAATTTATCTCCTCCACACATTTGTTTTCCTTGGGGTGTTTTTCTTTTGCTGCTCGATCCTCACTTTGCTGGACATGAGTATTTCTGTAGTGTTACTTATCCTCTCAAAACAATGAAAAATTACTTTTATGAAGCTGTTTAAGTCAAAAGATATGAAATAAATCCCATCCAGGCCAACAGTTACCAGCCATCAGTGGTTGGGAGGGAGTCTTCTGATACCAGTCAGACAACGGTCCGTAGTGTGACTGAGCTGGAACAGCTCAGGCATGACATTGGACTTACAACAGTGCCAGGGCATGTGGTCAAACCTTTCCTGTGGTTTGGCTCTTGGTTAGATTGTTTCATGCGGCTGGTTTGAGAAAGGCTGAGATATATTCTTGCTCTCTTGGTCTCATTGACATTCTTTATTGCTATTCTTCTTATTTTTATTATCATTATCAATGCCACCATCTCTGCCACCACTAACATGTATCGTGTGCTCACAGTATACCATGAACTGGGCTAGACATCATATTTTACTGTTTAATCTGAACACCAACTTCATCCAGCCATTAACAACTATTTCTTACAAGTTATACAGCAACAACAACAACAAAAAGAAGCTTAGAGAAGATACCAGCTATGAGATTTTGGATAAGTTATAGCAGCAGAACTAAAACTTTAAGGCTTAGTCTCCAAAATGCACATTGGTAACCTCTATGCTCCATTGCTCTCTTGAATTAACATGATAGTTGGAAAGCATCTACTTTAGGAACTCACCACTCTTAAATGTTTCATACATCAAAACTTGGAATGGCATTTATCCCAGTTCCATTACTTTTTATCATTTAAGTACCTTTTGTAAAGGCTATGAAAAGGTTAGAAGTACAGGGTTGGAGACATCTTTGCAGTGCAATTTGGAATGCTTTGGCAAGACTAAAATTTTAGTCACTAAAATAAATATGACATTTCAAAAGAAGAATAAGCAGTATGTGTTTATATAGAGCTAATTATTTATGCAAACTTTGTCAGCTAAGTGGTACATCTGTTAACGATATACTTTCAGAAAGGGTAAGAATGATCTAATAAGATTTAAAGAACATACAGATTCTATGCAACTGCCAACTATTTTTCTCTCTTTCAGAAACTACTTGAGCAACCACAAAAGGAGGTTTGGAAGTCCAAACAATCAAAAGTTCCTTAGTACTTGAGGTTATTAAGAATACTTAAGTGTTCTCATGCATCTCTATAGTACTGTTTCCAGAATAAATGGATGTAGATAACATTTTAATGTATAAATAGAGTAGATGAGCCCTCAAGGTCCTATCCTACGTGACATTTTTGTTGTTCTTTCCCATTTAGTATTTCTTATTAGTCAGGATTTTTGCAAATTGGAATTTTCCATTGGAGTAAACAAAATAGTATTGGATGGGTGACTTGTTTGCATCATATAAACTTTACTTGCACATTTTCTTTGTGATATAAAGTACTTGAGCATACTTAGGATTAATGATCATTTGCCTCCGATTTAAAATGAGTGAATGGATCTGCCCTTGCCAACTTCTTTCCAGATTTCTTCTTAAAATACTTGGGAGGATGGAATGGGTAATGCTGTAAACTAAAACCAGTAGTCAACCTGTTGGCAGAATCTAGAAGGCAATCCTAACAACTAAATGCTGAAAGGGCTGAATTGAAAAAATGTTATTTATGTTTTGCTGCTGATGTCTGTTTTTGGGTAAAAGCTGAAGAGCTTTCTCTACTCAGCCAACTGGCCTCTGGGTCAAAAATGAAAAGTGTATCCACTAGGAAACTGAACAGACTTCCTTTCGTTGCATGGCCTCTGTATCAAAACAGCAAAGGAGTGATAATTATGACTAATAGTGAATCTTTGTAATATTTCAGACATCATCTAAATACATTAACTCATTTCTTTAGTAATTGTATAGGGTAGATACTATTATTATTCATGATTTCCAGGATCATCCATGTTAACTGTGTGGTTTAAGCAGGTAAAGGGATGGAGCCATGATTTGAACCCATGCTGTCTGGCTTCTGGGATAATGCTCTAATGCCATGGAGAAACTGTCTGTGAAGTCAGATTCTTCTTTATTGCATCTTTCTCGCTAAGGCTTATTGGTATCGCTCTTGCCGAGAACATTCACCATCTCCCAGAAAACAAACACATAAGAAATAGGTAGCACAGTGTGTCCTGGAAAATGTGGTTCCAATGGGCATTATAAGTGGGGGGGGGGGTGATGGAAAGAACTCAGATGGGAGTGAATGCTGAAGATTACAAATTAACTCATTTCCCTTTCCTGCTGTTAGCTGGACAGTAGCTAAGAAAGATTCGATTTTTAGAACAGCAGAGTCAGAGTAGAGAAAACTCCCTAAATATTGGCTTAGGTTGGAGGAAGGGCAACTTTAGTGCTGTTCATTTGTTGGAAAATGGAATTTAATCAGCACCTGGATGAGTGTGTGTGTGCGTGTGGGGGGGTCTCCACTATTCATTTGTTGATATGAGCTGACATTTGATAGAAAGAAAAAAATTATGGAATATTATTATAGAATAAGAGAACTCATTTTAAAAATTAGCAAAGATCAGATTTCTCATATTAATCCACATATATATGAAAACTATAGATAAAATAGTTTGTCCTCAATAGGATACAGGGAAGACATTCATATACTAGGTCATAAAAACAATAGTAATAGATAAAGGTACAACATGATCAAAATAAGAAAGAAGTCAAGGGAAGTGAATAATTAGAGAAAACCTGAAGATAGAGTATTTACATTAAAATCTGGGAAGTGATAAGTACAGAATTGGTCATTTGAAATATAGAATAATAATACAGAGGAAAAGCCTGGGAAACTCTAGTAGAAATTTAGAAGAGAAAAACAAACTCATGAAAATTGTAATAGAAAAGAGGGTAGATATTAATAATAACAGACGAGGTAAAAACAATATCCTGGGTTTATAAGAGCCAAAGAATTCAATATGTGAAAGAGGGATCTACATGTAGACACAGGCTGAAAAAACATTGAATGAAGAGGATCAAGGGGGGGCCGGGTGTGGTGGTATATGCCTATAATCCCATTACTTGAGAGATTGAGGCAGGAGGATTGCAGGTTCAAGGACAGCCTCAGCAACTTAGGCTCTCAGCAACTTAGTGAGATGTCATTCCTGAATAAAAAGAATGCCCCTGGGTTCAATCCCCAGCACCACTACCACCAAAAAATAAATATATATATATATAATATATTTATATAAATAAATAAATATAAATATATATATGTAAATAAGAAAAATCACTCACATTGTCCTCAGAATTCTAGTTTGAGTCCAATAAGAATGGACTGCAGTGACATGTTTCAAAGGTGAAGAATTTCACTTTATAATAGTCTAGTATACAGAGAAATCACTGTTTCTGGTGTTCTGTGCTCTGAGTTGTTGCTATTGTGATATTTGCTATAAACCTTACAAAGGTTAATGTTTTTCTGACCTTACTTAGTATTCTCATCATAAAAATTAAAAATTTGGTAATTTAAAAATATATAATATATCGGCCACTAAAATTTATTTCTTGAACCTAACTAAAACTTTACATCCTTTGATCAGTATCTCTTCTTACCCTACCCCTCCCCCCCCCCTCCAGCCTCTGGTAAGCCCCTTTCTACTCCCTATTTCTATGAGGTTATCTTATTTACTCATTATTTTGCAGTACTAGGGATTGAACCCATTCTACCTCTGAACTATACCCCCAGTCCTATTTTTGTTCTGAAGCAGGGTCTCACTAAGTTTGTTTTGTATCCCATGATTGCTTAATGACACTCTTTATATAGTTTTTTTCTTGTCAAACTTCAGGTCATGTCTTTTATTATAAGCATCATAGTTTGAAATGTGAATTCTCCTTGGATATCTTTGATTCTGTGATGATTCATTTTTAAATCATTCCAATTACCTCTCAGTTTTTTATATTATTTGTAAACATTTGATTTCAGATACTTCAACACCTGACATAAGATAATGAAATGATACAAACATAGTTATAGAAGCCTGACAAGCAATGCTTGGGAAACTCATGAGCATCATGCATATGTGGGTATATGTATACCAACTTCCTCTGGTTTTAGTTTACATTATATATTTAACAGTCTATATTGTTTCTGAAGTGTGAAATACCACTTTTAGTTGACAAATAGGGCAACTTTATTAACATTAGGGTGTCTGTAAAAATAGTCTTTTGATGCCATTTTGATATCTGCTAACCACAGACACAGATAATAGGGTTCAAGATGAACCAGCAAGGTTGTAAATTTTCCAACCCTTTAGAAATGTGATGTCTCTGAAAATAAAAATATGTGCTGACATATTACTGCAAGTTCCTTCTCAAATACTACTTTCTATAATTAAAATACATTGCTAATTCTTGGGGAGTAGACAAAGATTCCACAGTAGCCAAAATGGCTGTCTGGTCTCTACTTACAGAGGCTATTTATTTTGGCAAATGTTTATTTTCCTGGTCCTATAAGAAAAAATATGTAGTTGATCATGCACTTCCTGTATCAAACCAGTGATGGCCTCAGGCTCCAGCCATTTAACTAAATGACCAGTTATCAGAGTTTCTAAGAGTTTATGATGAAAGGGGAAAGAGTTACATTGACCTCCTCTCCTCACCCTGAGAAGATCATACTTATTGCACCATGTAGTGATGAGAAAAAGTGTAGCATAATGGCTAAGAGTGTGAGCTTTGGGAAAAAACTGCCTGAGTTCAAATCTCAGCTCTACCACTTACTTCTATAGCACCGTAAGTCACCTAGTCCCTCTAATTCTGTTTTCTCTCCTGGAAAATGGGGATAAAACTATTTCATAAAGATAGTGTTAATGTTAAACTATGTAAAGCACTTGGTGCCTGGCATATAGATTACACCTACATGATGATGATTTAATACTTTGGAAGAAACTCATAGAATGCACCTTTCTAAGCCATGTGTGGTGGTGCATGCTTGCAATTCCAGTACTTGAAAGGTAGAGACAGGAGGTTCATCACAGGTTCATGGCCAGCCCCAGCAACTTAGTAAGGTCCTCTGCAACTTAGAACCTGTTTGAAACTAAAAAATAAAATAGAGCTGAGGATGTAGCTCAGAGGTAGAATGCCCACTGTGTTACACACAGACACACACACACACACACACACACACCACTTTATAAAGAAGAAAAAGATATGCAATAGGCTTCCTTTAAGTAATTACATCTTTATTCCACTGATATTTGTCTCCCTTCGACTGATAGGTACTTTTCTTGTCTTTTCAATTTTTGTTTGTGTGGTACTGAAGATTGGACTCAGGGATGCTCTACAACTGAGCTACAACCTCAGCCTTTTTATTTTTTTTGAAACAGGGTTTCACCAGTTGCCATGAGGCTGGCCTTGAAAATGCTGCCCTCGTGTCTCAGTCTCCCAAGTACTGAGATTATAGATGTGCACCAACATGACCTGCATATTTCCAATTTTCAAAGTGCCATCTCTGCATCCTAATTATGAAGAAGCTCTACACTTGAATATAGCTGTAATTTTTCAACTACAGTTTTATTTTATCTTTTGTCTAGCTTTAGAATTTTTGAAAACCAACTAGATAGCCTTTCAAAACAAAACCTCCTTATTAGATATACTGAGATGTTTTGTAGAGTAAGTTAACTTAAGCACAGGAGAAATGAATCTGTTGCCACATGAGTGACCTACAACATCTTGGCTGGATGTATTTAACAGTACATTTTCTGAATGTGCAAGTCTCTCCCAGTGTGGGTGCCACCCAAAAACAAACTTCAGGGAAGGGAGTCTAGGCAGAAAGAGGTTTGCTTTACTTCATATTTTGGAAGGTAGATTCTTGGTACAATGAGTTTGAGAACAAAGGTTGCCACTTATTCTATTTTGGGGTACTGGGAGTTGAACTGAGGGGTAGGTTGCCATTTTTTTTTTTTTTTGAGAGGAGGCTGCCATTAGTTTTTTTTTGGTTTTTTTTTTTTTTTTTTTTTTTTTGTACTAGAACTTGAACCCAGGGTTGTTCTACCTTTCTACCTCTGAGCTACAGAATTAGCCTTTTTTTAAAAAAATATGAAACAGGATCTCAGTAAGATGCTGAGGGTCTCACTAGGTTGCCATTTATTTATTTATTTATTTATTTATTTATTTATTTATTTATTTATTTATTTATTTTGTTTTTTTTTGGCGGTGCTAGGGATTGAACTCAGGGGCATTCTACCTCCGAGCTATACCCCCAGCCCCATTTTTTATTCTTTATTTTGAAACCAAGTCTCACTAAGTTGCGGAGTGCCTCACTAGGTAGCTGAGGCTGGCCGTGAACCCGGATCCTCCGGTCTCAGCCTCCCGAATGCTGGGATTACAAGCGTGCGCCACCACGCCCGGCTGGTTGCCATTTATTTTTAAGCACTCTCTCTCAGCCCTGGCTTCTTCATTGTGTTCTCAAGTCCCTTTCATCTCTATCTCTGGTCCATACCCTTTGAGCAGAACTTTATACTCCGGATTATATACAATTTTAACTTCACACCGAATAACTTAAGCAAATCCTGCCATTCAGAGTTGGTGTGTGGTAAGGGAACCTAGATTGAAAAATCCTCTGGAGGATTCTATCACTTTTGGCTTGTGAACTGGCTTTTTGGAACCACAGGGCTCTGCTTCTGACTCCCAGCTGAAAAATAAGCACCCTGTGTTTTCATCCCTCGAGATTTTGCCATGACACACTATTGATACTGAGTTTGAGCTGCTAAATATGCTGTTTGACCCCAGGAAACAGGCTCTGAATGTTTTAATCCCAGAGAATAATTAATGTGAGAAATGTAGGTGGTAGGCCAGGCCCATTGGGGAGCTAATGAGGCCCAGGGGAACCCTAATATTGTGTAGGATCGGGTGGAGAGGGTGATGCCTTTCTCCAGTTTAGTATTTACTTATTAGTTTATTCAGCAGTCATTAAAACGATTACGAGATCAAAGGCATTTTGCTGGGCACAAGGGAGCCAGAGTATAGTGGAAAGAGTACAGGTTTTAGAGTCTCCCAGATGTTGGTTGGAATCACTGCTGAGTTGTGCGATTTTGAGCTATTTACTTCTCTAAAGCTATTTCCTCATTGGCAGAATGGAAATACTGCTTGCCTTGTGAGTTGTCATAAGGATTAGAAGTAATATGCATGAGAAACCATATGGTGCAATAACTTATTTAGCAACACTGTGTTAAGTGCAGTATTTGGAGCTTTATGCATATTCTTTTACTTCTCATATCAATGCAGAGGCAGATACCATTGCTACTACCAGCTTAGAAATGAGAAAAGTAAGGTTCAGAAAATGTAAGTAATGGTCACAGATCCCTGGCTTCTCCATGGCAAAATTCTTCTAATCTAGGGCTGTATAACCTGCCCCCCTCTCCCCGCCCCAAGACCATGATCTTCAACTTGTATTCTAGATGTCTGCTCACTCCAGCATCCTGGTATGCCACCCCACTCCTCTGAGCTAAATCTGGGACTGACCCACTCAAAGTCTGGCCACTTTGCTTATAGGGTGATCAGGAATGTTGAATTCCCCTGTAGTAGTCAGCTTTTTATCCCTGTGACCAAAACACCCAGCAGGAACACTTAGAGGAAGAGAGGCTTATTTGGCTCACGGTTTCAGAGGTTCCATTCATGGTCGGCTGGCTTCAAGACAGAAGCATCATGGCTGCAGGGCAATAGTTGAGGAAAGTGGCTCCAGAGAAAGAGGGAGGGAGGGAGGGTAGGAGAGAGAGACAGACAGAAAACACACACACACACACACACACACACACACACACACACACCCCAAAGGATATTGTCTCCAATGCCATGGCCCCCATAACCTGCATTCTCCAGTCACACCCCATATGCCTGCAGTTACCATCCAGTAAATCCATTCAAATTATTCATTCATCAAATTTATCCCCTGATGAGGTTAGAGCCCCCTGAACATTGGTACATTTTGCCAACACATGAACTTTTATGGGGGATGGTTCATATCCAAAACCATAACATCCCCTTCTGAGAATATGTAACTAAAGCAAAGGAGACCAAGGTAGTTATAAGAGGGAGAGGTAAGCTACAAAGTCACAAGGTTAATTCAGGCCCAGGGCGGCCTGTATGGATCATGTGTAAAGACAAAGTTGAGGGAGCCCAGAAAGGAAGGGCAGAAGGGTTTGTTTCATGATGGATAACAAAAACCCTATGACTTGGCTCCTGGCCGCATTCGGAGTTTAGGTCCAGCCCATATATCTTCTCTCTAACTCTTCATTGAGGTAAGTTTGGGTAACTATTAACTTGGCTTTGGAAAGACTCTAATCAGGACTCTATGGTACCAATTGGCATGAAATTGAAGCTATTTTTAATTACTCACAAATGATTGGCCAAGACATAAAGCCAAACACAAATGCAATAGAAGGTAGCAAATTTTACAAAGAGAAATTCAGAGTGTTCCCAGGGGTCTGGAGAAGGGAATGCATTTATGTCCCTTTCAGGAGCAAACCTCCCCTCCCTCATCCTGTGCTGGCTGTCCTTACAAACTGCTACTCCGGCAGCAGGCTACACAGATCATGCATGTTCTCTTATAGCTTCCACGTAGAAGCCATTACTCACTTTCTTTTCACTTGCATGCACCTTCAAAATTCATAGAAATTGGGTTGAATCCAAATTAAATAAATGCTTTCCATATGATGATAGTCTTAAATGTCACTTCTTGGACCTCTTTTTTTTTTTTTTTCATTTAGTTAATGGTTATTGATTTAAGACCAAGGAGAAGGTATTAAGTCCTCTTGTTCTAATGGAATTATATCTGAAGGTACGTTCTGTTATACTATGAAGTCAGCTGTGAAGGAACTTGAAATTCTTTTCTGGTTATCTCAGAGCTCCTAATCAAATGAAAACAGTTGTATCATTTTCTCTGCAAAACCTGATGCCTTTTCTGACTTAATTTAGGAGTGCCAAATGAGCCTGATCATTTTCTGCAAATTTTATTTATTTTGAGTAAATTTAGGGCAGGTAGCTGCACAGTAATGTGGCAGCACCGTTTGAGTACTTATGTTTTTTCCCCAATATTGAATTAAATGAGAAAACCTATAAAACACTTACAGTGCATGGCTCATTGTAGGAACCACTATCTCATCATCTTTAGGAAACTTTGTAGATCGCATCTTGCTAAAAGGTAAGAACAAGAATAAACGAATCAATGCTATGAGAATTTACAGAAAGCCTAAGTTATAGATGAGTTGTTATTTATGCAGTGCTTAATGGTTCATAAAGGGCTTTTACAGTTGCAATGAGGTCAATGACTTTTCTCATAGAACTTGGTAACAGTAATATTAGTTGGCTTATAATGCTTCTCTGCCCTTCTTGAAAAATAATTTTATAACTATATCCTTACTCAGGGACTCTTCAGGGCAATAAAAGTGAGGGAGAGAGAAAGAAAATGAAACCTATGCTCCAGCCCAGTTCAGCTACTAATTAGCTGTAGGGACTTGCTTAGGTCACTGCAGAAGTTTGTGCCTCACTTGCTTAGTATCTAAACCACTTTGCAGAGTTGGACTGGAGCAGCATGTTACAAGCGACACTGGCTCTTGTCCCACTCAGCCAACTGATTTTGATCCTTTGTCAGGAATCACATCAGCTTTCATTCTTAATATCAAGTATGTGCATGCTTTCTGGGCCAAAAGATAGTGGTAACCATTTTTAGTTTTATGACTCTTTTTTTTATAAAGAAGACCCAAGCAAAGTATCTTTGTTCTTTGAAGGTAGTTTATGTTAACTTACCCATAAAAAACCTGGGTTTGTTAATAATAATTTTCTCCCTAAATCATGGTTTGGATAGTAAATTCATTTTAATATTCTCATTTTTTTTTTTTTTAGCAACATTACAATTATATTTTTCCTTCTGCTGCACTTAGGTCTGTTATATTGTTTAGTCCACTACAGAGTTTACCTTTGGCTAGAAATAAAAAAGCATCCAATTGGGGTTAAAAAAATTAAGAAGTCAGAACCCCCAAAACTCCCCTGAACATTTTTTTTAAAAACCTCTTAACCAATACTTAGAGTAAAAGTGAATTACTGCCCCCTTGTGGTGGAATTTCGTATTACTCATTGTTCACACTGAAACAGTGGGGAATATTATTCTTCAGTCTCCATACCAGGAAACTTTGTTCTTTACAATGAAGATATTTATAAAAGTAATTTCAGATAGTTTTAAACTACATATCCTTGTTTGTTCTCAGCTATCTTTGGTTCCATAGAATCCTGTCTTTGGATCATTTTGTTTTTTTCTGCTTGAGGTACCAAGTATCTTAAGAGATTAAGTGAAATCAACTAGAGAGATCAACATTATATAAAACCAATTTAAATTTAATTTAAATTACTGTAGTCATTAACACTTCAAGTTGGTAGAGGCTTAAAAATATGCCCACTTAAAAGTCATTTTATACACCTCAAAGAATCATGATTTTTTTTTTTTCAGAAATACTAAATAAACTTTTGAAATACTGTGTGTGGGAAACCTTAGTGATTGTATTCATTAAAAGTTTAGGTGAAGCCAGGTGTGGTGGTGCTTGCTTGTAATCCCAGTACTTGGGAAGCTGAGACAGAAGATCTGGGTTCGTGGCTAGCCTCAGCTATTTAGTGAGGCCCTCTCCGCCACTTACTGAGACCCTGTTTCAAAATAAAGAATAAAAAATAGGACTGAGAGTGTAGCTTGGAGGTAGAATGCTCCTGAGTTAAATACTCATTACTGAAAAAAAAAGTTCAGGTGATCTTTAAGATTAATTTTTAATTTTTATTTCCATTATCACCATCTTGAACATGAAACAAGATTTAAAAACGGATCAGGACTTCCTGTGAAGAAGATCGGTAATCAATCTCAGGCCTAATGAAAAGTCTTTTATAAGGAGAATTGAGAAATCTGACAGATCCCCTCCCCCCCCCAAAAGTCATTTTATACCATTTTTGTCACAATAAAAACATGGCAAATCCTTATAGATAGAAGAACAGAAGCACAGCAAGCCTGTGGCTTCTCATTCACTTAAATTGTCAGATCAAATTGTGAGAAATTTGTGCCATCTACATAGGTAGTAAGTATTGTGAATTCTATTATTCTGAATTTTTTTTTATTTGTATAGAGAAGTCCATTTTCTCAGTCACTTTTAATTCTGAACAGTTGTCATACTTTACCAATAACCTCCTAAGAACAACTGCTTGAACATTATCTCCAAATTGTGTGTGGAGTTTTAGAGCACGTGCTCTTTTCCGAAGATGAAATGACTAAGTGACCATGTGGGAGTTTCCCAGTTAATCACTTGAAAGTCAAGATGCATAGCTATCTTTCCTTAAGGTGGCTTGTTGTTTTTCAACATTTTTATGGCCTAGAGACAAACCAGTAAATGTTATTTCTTTCCTCAAAGAACATTTGATAAGAGCAAACAACCATAAAACATTAGATATTGTTGGTCTTTTTAAGAGAGAGCTATCTGTAAAATGCTTTTAGTGAAAAAAAAAAAAGTGTATTTCTAAAAAAACAACAACAAAAAGGGAAAAGCCCACAGAGATGGATGTAACTAACAGTGCTACTTAAGTAGCTTTGTGCTATGACTAAAGAGCCAAAATTGATTTACTTTGCACAGTATCTTCACTTGTGACTCTCAAGCTGATGTAAATAGTAATCTGTGTCCTTGAAAATTACAAACATATTTTAAATGTTGCCACCATAGATAAGCATATGAGGTGACAGAGGTGTTGGATGTGTTAATTCATTTGGTTTAGTCACTTTGCAATATGTGTGTCTAAACATCATGTCATGTACTCTAAATATATAAAATCTTAATTTTTTAATTAAATATGCTATTGAGAACTATTGTGGGCAGTGAATAGATTTTTGTCTTAGGCTACTTACATACTGTGGTAAATCCTAGACTCACTCATCCTATTGCTTACTTAGACCCATTTCCAGATTAAAAAGCCTCATGAACTCACATCTTAATGTCTGTGGGTTTAGGTCAGTAGCTATTATGCTTTTACATTTTAGATTCAATTATGAGTGATCACTCTACAAAAGGTGTTGTTTACCACCAGATGGAGAATGCTTTCATATTACAGGCTCTTCTTAGACTCATTTGTTAGTTTTAGGGCCATGCAGTAGTGGTAGTACTCTTGGAAGGATATTTAATTGCTCAGGCTTCAAAATATAAGACACTTCAATTCATAATTGAAAGCATACTTTATTGTTTCAGCAATTATAAAGAAGAGGTCATGAAAAATTGTAGTGGGACATTTAAGTAGTTTACAATTTTTTTTCAGTATTTTAGTAAACTCTATGTATAAATATCTATGTATAAATCTTTGCCCAAGTTTTGATTATTTTCCTAGGGTAGATTCCTAGATATGTCAAAAGTTATGAATATTTTTAATGCTTTGGTTACATAGTGCCAGATGGCTTTGCAGAAAGGCTTTATCACTTTTACATTCTCTTAGTGCATCTTGATGCCTGTCTCACCACACGCTGACCAGCTCTAGGTATTTTTACCTTTGAGGATCTCTGCAGTGACATCTCATTTGATTTGGCAGTTTTAATTGTTTAAATGCATTTATTAGCAATTTTTTTTTAGGAATTGTATTTAGGTCTTTTGTTTATTTTTATGTGAGCTTTTAAAATATTTTAGGAACCAGCTGGCATCTTTCCAGAGAATCATTCATCATTCTTAAATAAATAAATTTCTGTTGCTACTCATTCTTGGGCAAATTCAAATTGCCCATATGAGAAAAAGAAATTGCCTAATTGCTATTCATTGTCTACAACTCAGATCTCAGACTTCAGATTCGAAACCACCTTTTATTCTCTGCTCCAGAATATCCTCTGAGGCATGGCAAGATCCCTCAGGGTGGAGGTTAAACAGGTTTTGGTACCCCCTTTTAGTTGCTTTGAAGAACAACTAAAACTCTGGAGCGATCCCAAAGTCTTCATGGTGAATTTTGTAATGCATTGAAGCCTGGAGCATCCCAAACTTATCAACATTTTCCAAAAATTGACCCTGGTCTTAGATGATTACTTTTGTCATAGTTGTGGCTGTAACAGCCATAATTACAGTTAATTGTATTTATCATCATGTGGCTTACTGTCCTGTTTGTATATATGTATATGTATGTTTGTAGCATGTTATGTGTATGTGCATGTAAACTCATGGACATGCATAGATACATGCATATATATATACGCACACATATATATGAAAAGAAGGAAGCTTTTTTTTTTATAGTCATGGATGAATTGTTTTTCAGTTTTCTTTCATCATATTTACCTTCAGAAAGTCTTTCTCAAATTAAACAGAATCAGCGTAGAAACCCTAGACAGCCTCTGTGCCTCACTGGTGATGTACTAGAACCAGGGCACAATAATGTGAAGACTCTTCCCTAGGTCTAGTGAGAGGAAAACCATTTGAAGACCTTCCTTGAATTAGGGAACTTCTAAAAGAATGAAATCAGTGTCTGACTGGCCGTAGAGTCAGTATTTTCACAGCTTCATGTAATTTGTGAGTAGGACCAATATCTTGGTTCAAAATAATGTACCCTATTTCTGATTCTAATAGCAGCCATCCACAGCTGTATGTTAACAGCATTTCCATAAGGGATTGTTCACCTCTCACTGTAGCAGAGTTGATAGGTTATTCTCTTGGACCATTTCCACATGTGTGCAAGTTAATATAATTATGTTGGTTAGAGTGTGGCTTTGATAATATCTTTCTAACTTTGTTCATTTTGTTAATCCTGTCATGCCAATGGTATTTTACACATCTTCCTTTCATCATAGGAAAACATTTTCAGAGGGTATCCCATACCTTTGTAGTGACAAATGACTGAAGTTCTTCATTCTGTCCATGTGGAAACCAAGTCACAAATAGAATGCCTTACCAGACAACTCAGTTACAAGTTTATGCCTGGTACAGACTTCCTTCTTCCCAGAGATAACCTTTCTCTATTAAATCACATTGCTTTCCTTAAAAATGGCAGTGGTCTGTTCTGTAGACCTGATTCTGCCGGATCTTAAGGAAATTCGCTCTGGAGCAATCTATCAAGGCCACTGCATCCTGAAAGCAGGGTAAAGATGTGTAGAATCTGTCATTAGGGTTAGATGCGTGGGAAGTTGATAGTCTCCTCATAAAACTGAAACTCTTATGATCTTGGGCAGTGTATATTCTAAGTCTTCTCTCATGAACTAAAATATAAAAATTAAATCCATGAGTTGGATTGGCCTTTGGGTGGCTGGTATTATACTTGCCTTTATAGGCTTCCTTTATAGCATAAATGTGTTGTGAGTGTGCAATCATCCGACATCTACAAGTCATTCTCCAAGTTTAATCTCATATCCACAGATGTAAAGAAATTAAATGAAAACAGAAATTAGCATAGAGCTTATATATAGAAAAGAACAGGGCTATGCATTTTTGTTAGCATTAATCTTAATGATTCATTGCTTATGTTTGAAAATATCAATTCAGAAGAAAATCCAAGTAAAACCCTTTCTACACCTTATGGTTTAATATTCTTTTATTACTTTGAGCTGAGTTTAAAGTCAGAATAACCTACCATGGACCACAAAATATTTTCAGTTAATTTAGGCCTGTCTGTGGTCAAATCTTGGCTAACCATCTTAAGTCTTTGGTATTTGCAATATATCCTACATGAGAAATGGGACCGGCCAAAAACAAAACTAACCAAACAATAGCAAAGAGATGTCATTCAAAAGAGACTTCTGAGGAAAATCTTTAGGGGTGTAATTAGGACCCTCAAAGCAATGTTAGTTGGAATGGGTATCACATAACTCATTGCCAAAGGAATAATTACACAGGTTGAAAATTTTTATATGAATAAGTTTTCAGAAGCATTGCTGAAGTTTTGGCCAAGCTACCAATAGTTTTATGCAAATATTGAGTAACTTCCCTATTTCACAATATCATATCAGCTAACAAATCCAAAGACCATTTCATATCGACAATTGCAACAGAATAATGTGATGGGTAAAAAATACAAAACAGGCCAGATTAAAGTGAGATTTTCTAGACATTTTGAATAAATTTGCTCTTAGTGAAAGTTGTACACATTTAACTTTCAACTACATAATTTATATGAAGAATTGAAATTATAAATGTGAAAAGGTTTTGTTAAATAGCATAAATTAGTTTTATTTTAGCAGAACACATTTAAGGATGCAGTGATGTTAGCTTATTTTCCCACTCACTTAATTTCAACTTGCTTTAAAAAAAAAAAAAAACCCTATGCTTTATACAAGTGAAGCATAAACCAAGGGAATTTTTAAAATGTTGTCAGCAATGCTTTTTATAACAAAGGATTTTTGTAGTTTATTTAGAGAAACATATAAATAAGAATAACCTTATAATTGAAGCCTCTTTTAAAATATACTATTTTATGCTAAGCATTTCATCTCTCTGCCCTCATTAGGTGTGTCTCATCATTAGAGATAATGTTACTAAATAGTTATAACTTTACAGCTGCTTTGATTAATGATGGCTTGGACTAAGGTTTCATTGGGTAGGATTAACTATGTTTAAAGATGGCAAAATGCCATTATAACAATAATGCCAGAATTTAATGAGAACCAGAAGTTAACTTCAAGGACCTTTTCTAATTTAATGTGGGGGCATGATCATGTTTTCATTATTTTAATGTAGTATCCTATTAGAAAATAAGTTATTCTTGTTATCTTTTTTCTTGAGATAAGAAGTTTTGCTCAGCAAAATCTTTACTGAATATTGACTATGTGCCCATCACTGTGCTAGGTTCTTGAAGAATGAGACTGTTTACCACTTTCAACCAAAAGAGGCCCTTCCAAGCTGACAGAGAAGAGATAAGAAATATGTCCCTTAATTTAGAAAGCCTGTAGTCTCCATCTCGCATGACTCCGATTTCCTGAGACATGTATCTCCCTATCTGAGTTGTTTCTTTTTTCACTTGCTGTATCAGCCACCTTCTCCATTGTCTGGATTGAAATGAAAAGGTCCGGGATACAGGGGTTGGCAGGTGTAGGAAGGATGAAGAACATTGGATCGGCCTGAGTGCTCCATCTGTGGTGCTGATCGCCATGGTGTCTACTGGGCATGCCGTCCAGGAACAGAAAACAAGATAGAACTACATGATAAAATCAGGAGTAGGGCAGGTGGGAGAGGAAAGACACTTGACAGAATATTTTCAAAACCATTGAGGATGAATCTTTCTGGCTGAAGGTGAATAGTGGTGACTTAACCTTCTATAAAGTGCCAGAGACCCTAAAAACCCTTTAAGAATTCCATTATTCTGATGTGTTATAATCCAAAGAAGGCAATGATTGGGAATAAATGCATTGTGTTTCTTAGTCTTTTTTTTTACTTTTTTATTTTGGGTACTGGGGATTGAACCCAGGAGCATTCTACCTCTGAGCTATATTCCTTTTTTTTTTTTTTTTTTGAAATGCTGTCCAACTAAGTTGCAGATGCTGGCCTTGAACCTGTGATCCTTCTCTCTCAACATCTTATGTACTGGGATTATAGGTGTGTGCCACCACACCTGGCTCCTTATTTCTTTGTTTCCTCACAATCTTATGTGTCCATGCTTGCAAAGAAATGTTCAAACCTTCTAATGTAAGAGGATAAACCATAACCACAAGATGGGAGAGGTACAATTGATGGAGAAAACCTCATTGATTCAGCTTGTGGCCTGGGCTTCCTAGTGGCTAAGGCAAAGAAGAGAAAGAGAATAGCTTAGTGTGATTTTCTTATAGTAAGACACATGCTACCAGTTTATCAGAACACACAAGTATTCTTGCTCTGCACTATTGAGAAAAACAACTTGTCCAGCGAATTTAGGAAAGATTCCAGAAGGCACATAATGATGTCCTCATGAGTTTTTATAGAAATTAAAAAGCATTGCACATGTGTCATTTCATATATTGGTGTTTGGAGAACACAGAGGGGAATAATGTTAAAAGCAAGAGTTCCCGCCTCTGGAACAGGGAGTGGGGAGTTTGAAACTTCTGGTATATTTACTGTAGATAGGTGCTTATTTTCTTTTGACCCGCTGACATGTGGAGCGGTAGAAAGATGTAAAGATGTCTAGTAAAGGGTAGCATTGTTAAAAGTAGGAGGGGATAAATGGAATTTTTGTGGCAGGATGATATTTGAAAGACTGATATGGCCGCTGGGAGATTTTTAAATATGCCAGTTCCTTGTAACAGGAAGATCAGTCTCCATTTTAGACAGCATATCCAATTTAGTAAATTATTATTATTCCGTCAAAATTAATGCGAACAATTTTCTCTTTGAGGCTGCTTTTTCCATAGGTGATGTTTTCCAGATGGGCTTTGTGCAAAGCTCCCAATGTTTTGTGTTTGCTTTCCTCAAGAAAGAGCCTTTTCTGACATCTCTCCATTTTCCCCTCTTTTTCCCCCTTGCAGGGAAGAGAACCTCGAAGGCTAAGGTGAAGAGGATCAGGAAGAAGAAGAGGAAGCTGATAGAGAGGGCCCAGGAGCAGCACAGCGTCTTCCTAGCTACAGACAGAGCAAACCAATAAGAGACATAGAGGGTGGACTTTGGGTGGGGGGGGGGGTGTTTTTGCAAAGGTGCACAAAGCTACTCTCCACTCCCGCATGCTGGTCTAACAGCATTGATGCTGCTCTGCCCAGTATCTGTTCCCAGTAATGTTGTGAAAGGAGGAGCCCCACGTGTGGTGTCTGGGTTATTTATGCTTTGATTTGAATCTGGAGCCTGTGAAGGCTGGAGCTCACTGACCTGAATCAGTGGAGCTATTGTAAGTGCACAGCCTGCGCCTGCCTCTGAGATCATAGGTCCCCGTGGTCCTGGGGGGGTGTGAGGCTGTAGACCACCACTGGAGAATGCGCTTGTACCTACGTATGTGAAAGAAGATGCTCAGCAGGCAAAGTGCTATTCACTCGTGACCTTTCTTTCTCATGTTGTGCATTTTCAAGGATACATGTATGTGGATATCTGTGTAGTGTTACCACATGGTGTTCTCAGCATCTGTGACCTCCCAACTGGGGATACGCAGCGGGAATTCCTGCTCCGTTTCAGTGCAGCGCTCATATGTACATATTCTGCTGGGGCTACATACCAAGCCCTGTTTACTGTATATTTATGCTTTCTTGTATGTAACAAGTCATACCTGATTAATATGATGTCACTCTGTTTCTAGTGGTTCCTAACCATCGTCAGGTAAATGACTATTCTAGTTTTGCAAATTTGTTGCCTCTTGAAACTTTTTTTTGCTTATGTGTGTATGTGAGGGGTATGGGCTTATTTCTCATTGTAAGAATTAGGGATAAGCTAGTTTGTATATAATGTCAAATGACTGGTGTCAAAGAGCTTCAGTATCGACAGAACTTCCCCAGTCCGTGTGTCTCGCACAGAGAAAAAGCAGCATGTAACATCTGGCCATCAGAAGCCAGAAACTCTCTTTGGGTCTAAGATGTGATAACTTTATTAAACACATCCTAAAACAAGAGGAATTATAGGCAGCCACTTGTACTCATCGTGCAATTTATTTCTAACTTCATCATCTTTAAGACAATCCTTGACTTTCAGCGTCAGGACAACCACTAATATTCTTGGGTCGTTGTAGAAACTATCATGAAACAAGGCATAGAACTAAAAAGAAAACAGGATGAATTTCTACGATTGCTGGTCAGATCTAAACGATTTCCATTAAGCCAGAATCCATTTCATATTCCAAACAGAGGAACATAATAAACTTCCTAGTTGACTTACAGAGCAGTCCTTTAAAAAAAAATCACTCTCTACTCCAGAGAACCAGATCCTTAGAGGGTTGAGAATTGGCTTCTTTTAAAAACATGTTTCTGGCTGATCCAAAAGAAAATTAGAAGAAAAAAAAAATGGTTGTAGATTTATGAGGAAATTATCAAAGTAAGGTAAAGCCTTTTTCTCACCTTGTATTGGCAAAACTACCTCTTCAGGATTTTTGTTTGAGTCAGAAGTATCTTACCAATACATATAAATGTCATGCGCATCATTTTTAAAACTTGCTATGAGATAAGCCATATATGAATGTTGTATACAACTTTAGGGTTGGCACTTAATCCTAAGGTATTCACCTGCTTTCATGTCTATTTACACTATATTCCTATTTACTAAGTGAGGAGGGGTCTCCTTTAATATAGTGCTTCATTGTTAATAAGTCAATGCCTGTTCTGTTTCTGTTCTTTTTGTGCATTAAAAACTTAAAAATTATTTTTTTGTGTGTGTGTGGATATGTTTTTACTTTAGAGATACATTTAGGAAACAATGCTATACTTCAGTAACCATACTGCCAAATAATGGTCTTTACATTTTTTTTAAACCTTGTGTTGGTATTGTATCTAGGACATCTTTTTCACTATAAATTATAATGGTTAAAAGTGAAGATTTTAGAGCCAGATTGCCTGAGTTCCTATCTAGCTTCAGAGTAACCTGGGATAAATGAATCCCTCCAGGTCTGTGCCCTGATCTATGAAATAAGGATCACAGTATTGCATGCTGGTTGGGCTGTGTTATAAGGACTAAATTAAACAAAATACGGACAGTCAGTCCTCCCTATCAGTAGGTCCCACATAACTGTGGATCAAAAATATTTTGAAAAAATGCACGCACACACACACACACATACAATAAATATACTTTTGTATATAAATATATTCAGTATATATTCTGTCATCTCCCAAGCAATACAGTAAAACAAATATTTACATCATACATTGTATTTAGCATTATATATCTAGTAACTTAAAATACACAGGAAGATGTACAGATGTACATAAATTTTGTGAAAATACAACATCATTTGTGATGAGATATTACCATCTTCGATTTTGGTATTCTTGGGGGCTTCAGGAACCAATCCTGTGGGAAGACTGAGGTACAACTGTGTAAGGTTTGTGTTTTAGGGATTAGGTAAAATGTATAAAGTATGGCCACCCCAGCATGGTGTATATTAAGTACTACCCAAGTTTTACCTGTTACCTCTTTCACTGGATATTTCATTCTTTCAAAAGTACTGATATCTCCTTACCAACAAAATAGAACATTTATGAAAATATCAGTATGCTTCAATTGATTGACACCTAGAAATTATTTGCTAAAACTCTTATTCTCACAGAAATATGTTTTATTTTGTTTTTTTTTTTTTTTTTTTTTTTTTTTTTTTTTTTTTTTGGTACTGGGGATTGAACTCAGGGGCATTCTACCTCCGAGCTACACCCCCAGTCCTATTTTTTATTCTTTATTTTGAAACCAAGTCTCACTAAGTTGCAGAGTGCCTCACTAGGTAGCTGAGGCTGGCCGCGAACCCAGATCCTCCGGTCTCAGCCTCCCGAATGCTGGGATTACAAGCGTGCGCCACCACGCCCGGCTGAATATGTTTTATATCTGCTTGATTTCTGAGTCTCCTCGTTATAACATATATACATATACACACAAAACTGAATTCCTTGCTGTATAATGGGAAAGTCAGGGAAATCAAGGTATTTCAAATGGAGAATTCAGCACCAAGAGTTGATTACACAGGTGATGAGTGAGCCTAGAAGTCAAAAGGGATTGCCAAGACAATCCAGAGATTAGCAAGTACAGGAAGCCACTATCACACTTAAGGTAAGAGGGATTACTGAAAAAGGTGGAATTTTTAGAACCCACAAACCAAGACCACCCAGATAGCGTCAGAAGTATAGCAGAGGCCACAGCTATAACCTGCAAGGGAGCTAGAACTAAGGATGGATACTTTTCTTTGGTAGGACCTGGAATCTTGGAAATGATCTAGTTACTAGGAGAAATGTTACCTGAAGCAAAGTGGGAGAGAAATATCTTGCAGTCTGCCATTGTCCAAATGCGCCCAGGAATTAGTGGGCAAAGGAGGCTGGGTAATGGTAGCATCGTGCTGTGATGCAGAGCGTAGATCTAAGAGCCAACAAGCAAATGATCAACGTGATCACCAAGGCCTTCTTCCAGAACTATTTCCCTTCCTGCCTGCCTTGTTTAATAGTGCTTAAACAAAGGTCTTTGTATTTATAATATACTCCCATTGTTCCTTGTATCATATCATCTACTAAATTTAAATGAATCTACCTTGGAAAAGTCTTGAATTTCTCTTCATCTCCTCCTTTTCTTTCTTTCTTTTCTTTTTTTTTTTAATCTTAGGCCTGGTACTCTTGTCTTTAGTCTCGACTATTTTATTATTCACAATATTATTCTTGTCCCTTAGTCTGTCCAATTATTCCTTTATATTTTGACCACTTCTTTTTTTCTATTAACATATCTGTTCTTCTAGTCTCTTGTTAAATATTTTCCTGTTCCTTATAGAATCTTGAGGGTTTTTTGTTTGTGTTTGTTTGTTTGTTTTCATATTGACTGCCATGCCCTTTTGACAACTGAATGGACTGAGATTGTTTTGTGAAACTTTCAAGTGTTCCTTTATGATAAACTTGGACATGCTCAGTGTCTCAATAGGTACTCCTTGAATCATGAAGTCAAAATGTGACTCAGTATTCTCACTGCTGTGGAATATCTTCAAAAATACCTGAGGATCACAACCTAGAGGAAGGAAGATTTATTTGCTCACAGTTCTGGAGATTTCAGATGGCTCAGTCCATGTTAGACCAGGTGAAGTCTGCGGAGCTCAGGGCATGTCATGGGGGTGGGAGAGAGAGAGAGAGCGAGAGCGAGCGAGAGCGCGTGCGAGAGAGATTTGCTTTTACATCATGGAGAAACAGAAGCAGAGCAAGCGAGAAAGGGGTCCACGGGCAGGTGTATAGACCCTAAAGCCACACCCCCAGTGGCCCACCTTCTCCAGTCATATTCCACGTATCTAGGTATCACCCAATAAATCCATTACAATAGATTTATCCACTGATGAGATTAGAAAGCCCAGGATTCAACCATATCTCCTTTGAACATCAATACATGAGCTCTTCAGGGGATATTCTATATCCAAGCCATAACAAAGTGTAAGGGCTAACATGGATTTAAAAGCAGATGGTAAACATGCTAAATCACATTCAAAAGTTGAACAGTCCGAAAAATGTGTGTTGAATAAAGATTTAGACCAATTCCCATATGAATCTGTGATGAATCATTATAGCAAACTGTCTTGTGCCATTGCTCTAGCACACATTGTTAATCACACTCTTCTGCACTCTGAGCAAAACACATGGACTCAGAACCCTTTCCAACAAAGGAGTTCCCAAGAACACTACCAACATATTGGAGATGACAGGGGACTTATAAATTTTGACTTCCCAGATTCGAGTTAATGCCCTAAGAGTGACAGTTGTCTTCACCCAGAAATGCCCTTTGGAACATTCCATGTAGTATTTTTCAAACATTTCCATGAGTGTACTCTTAAAGACGAAGAAAAAGCAAACTTTCCACTCTGTGATTATAACCTGAAGCATCTTTATTTTGGTTCTGATTTTATTATGAAAATGCATGCAAATTTTGGATTCTATTTGATCTAAGGTTTCACATACTCCTCCTTGGCACATGGAGGAATCGTCCCTGGGGGAAATGAACATTCCTGTTTAAGGTACTGAACAGCAGTCTTTCCATAGTGTCCTTCCATGGCTTGGCTAGCTAATTCCTCCTTGAGTTTTATAAAAGCTCAGGTGGTGGCTCTTCACATGTATATTCAACTTCAATTTGAGTCTATTCTATTAGTTCTCTTTCTTTGTCTTGCTGGTTTAGTTGTGATTCAGCCGTCAGCTTTCTTCTCTATGTCTGCTTTTTTTCAGGAGAAAGGTCAGTAAACTTTTCCTGTAAAGAGCCAGTGTATAATGTCACCTTTGTAGACCACACAGTTTCAGTCACAACTCCTCAGTTCTGCTGTTGTGCACAAAAGCAGCCACATTCAGTAAGTTAATGAATAAGAATGACTATGTTGCAATACAATTTTAAATACAATTTTCATGAAAACCATCACAATATTATTATTTTTATTTTTTCAACAGTTAAAAATATAAAATTATTACCTTACCACCCATGGAAAAGACCATGGCTGCTTGGATTTTAGCTGCAGACTGGATTTGTTGACTCCAACATAAAAGACAACTTGTTGATTAACACACTGTCCTTGCAAACTGTGAGAGGCTTCCTGCAATCTGTCTTAGTTATATAAACTCTTCCTCTGGTAGGAGTCTAATAAAAGTTGTAAATGCATATGACATTTAAGCCATATGTCCCAACTTTATCTTGTCATTCTAGATTATCTTATTCTGCTTTTAGTTTTATCTCTTATTTGCTATTCTGTTTATTAATTTAGGTGACTTATATTAACTCCAAAAGCAAAATTATTATTTTTTTTCTGTCTAAGGCCTCCTAAAATCTTCATTGACATAGTAGCATCATCATCCCCCAGCATGCTCTGGCTCCTGCACTCTAATACAGAGTCATATATTTCATCTTCTATCTCTTCTATCTTCTTCCATCCTTTTTCTGTTATACATGTCACTGGTATACTCTTTATTTTTGTAGCTACAATCTACATGAAGTACTGATATGGATTTATTTTAAATAAGGCCAAAAAACCAGTTTATAAAAATGATCATTTAAATACTCTTACTGGCTTCTTTACTGACTATGGAATCCATAATTCATTAATTGTGCCTTCCATTATCTTAGTACATTTTCCTTACTAGAATGTGGCCCCCATTTTCTAAGCTTATGAAAAGTGATATGCACAGAGTGTCTTTCAAGTATAAAACCTTGTAGGTAATGGTCACAGCACCCCAGTTCTTTGGCTTCTTCATTTTGCTGGTGTTATCATGTGTCCTTCTATGGAGAGAGTAGAACCCGTGACATAATAATGACAGGGGTGTCAAGGAAGGTGTCTCTCATAGGTGTCCTTTGACATGAAGCCTGAATGATGGATATATGAAAATCTGGGAAAGAACAACACAGATGCTAGCAAGAACCAGTGCAAAGGTCCTGAGATGCCAACGGGTCAGGGTGATCAAAATACAGACAAAGAGAAGAAATTCTAGTGTACATTCAGGAGGAACATGGAACCAACAGGAGGCCAGGAGTAAAGAAACACCATGAAGGCTGGTGAAAGCTCAGATTTTAGTCTAAGTGGTAGGAAAATTATCAGAAGACTTTAAGTAAGGAAGTGGTGTGTTCTGTACCCAATTCATAACTCTGCTGTATAGAAAGTGGATTTTCAGACTGAAATCAGAGAGACAGGTGACAGCAGGTTACTGCAGCAATCAGATAGGAATTTATGATATGGGCTAGTAAATAGTAGTAAAGAAAGAGAGAAATGGTTGAATCTAAGACATATTTTGGAAGAAGACTTGAGTTGAATGTGGGGTGAAGGAAGAAAAGACAGTGAAGGTGTTTCTTAGGTTACAGAGTATTTAGGGCATCGGGGAGGATTGGAGAATAAATGAGTTCATCTTTCCTATGGTAAGTTTGAGGTGACAGATATCCAGGTACAGATAGCAAGAGAGCAGCTGCTTAGAAATCTGGAGTGTAAAGAAAAGGTCAGGGCTACAATAACTTTGGGATATGTTAGTGTAGAGATGTCACTTAGAATCATGGAACTTTATGGGATGACCTAGATAAGAAATACTGGAGAGATAAGAGACTTCTGGACACTCAAAACTTGGGCATCAACCATGTGATGGGAGGACATTGAAGAACTTGTGAGACAGTGGTTGTTAGAGAGGAAAGTCAAATGCTGGACATCAAGAAGAGTGATCAAGAAGAGCTGGGATTCAAGGTTCATATCATTCCCTTCCCCCATGTTTTAGAATAAAAATATTGGGAGAAGTGGAGGACAACTAGCAAAAATTTTAATAATTGAGGGTCTTGGTCCTCTCAAATTTATTTCCTCCTGTATGCCCCAAGAATTAAACTTACCAATAGTTTATAACTTCTTGAAAATGGTTTTGATGTAAAAAGCACTGAAAATATGTCAATGCTTAAAAACTTTGGAAACTACTCTTCACATAAATGTGATAATGATACTTAATTTCAGGTTACCATATCACCTACCAATTTCATCTGCATTTATGATGAAATAATTATCTCAATGGCCCTACAAAGAATTTGCCTTTATTTCTTTCAAATTTAATAAAACATATCAACTGAGCAGCAAAACAAGCATTCCATGAATTATAGGTCCTTGGGTTTGTAATTTTCAATGATGAGGATTTTTTAAAACTTGTAATTATTGAGTTACTTTGGTAGCAGCTCTCTGATGTAAGAGCACACATGTTTGAACAGAGTTAGGTATTGCATGTGCACACACAATCATGGTATTTAACTAGAAAGCAAGACAGTGGTAAAAGTAGTTTATTTCAGAGGTTTCTGTGTAAAATGATGGCACTGAGATCTCTAAGTACTTGCATTCAATTTTTGAATTAAATAAATGTATTCCTAATTGTTTTCCCTATTACATGTGCTTATCTTGAGTTTACTCTATCTCCTATATATACTACTTGGAAGAACTACATGTGGTAGAGGCTTACAGAATTTATTCACAACCAGTTCTCTCCTCTCTGACCACAGAAGAGCATCCCATTTCTCAATCCTCTCATAGTTTCATGGATCCCATGACTGATTTTAACCCCTGGAGTTTGGATGGTGTCTTTGTCAACATTCTCCCTGATGTAATCCCAAACAACTGAACACACAACTTGAAGGAAGATTTATTTGCTGAAAGTTTTTTTTTTTGAGATTTTAGGTTCAGTCCATGTAAGGCAGGGGTCTGTGGTTCTCAGGGCATGGTGGTGTGAAGAGAGAGGGAGAGAGCAAGGCTCTGCTCTCAGTTCGTGGGGGCCAAAAGCAAGCAAGCCAGCAAGCAAGCGGATTCAAAGACAAAAGCACAGTCCCAAAGGCCACACCCCCAGGAACTCACCTTCTCCAGCCACACCCCACCAGCCTAGGTGACCACCCAGTAAGTCCATCATAATGGATTTAGCCACTGATGAGATTACAGTCCCATGACTTAATCACATCAACTCTGAACATTAATCCATGAGCTCTTCAGGGGACATTCCATATCCAACCGTAACACATGGGGGTTATGTGTGCCCATTCAAGGTTAGGCACTTAAGAGTAGATGTGCATTCCATATCATCTCTTTTCTCCTTTGGATGTGATAAGAAAAGCAGAGCCATAGAGATCAACCTTGATCTCTGAGCCACTGAATGGAAAATGGTTGTCCTAAATGGATGCCCAAGCTAAATTGGAATTTGCCCAAACAAAACATAAATATTTAGTATATTAAGCCACTGAGATTATAGAGTTATCAATTAACTTGGTGGCCTCTCTGCAGTGCAGTTTTTCAGTTGGCTTTTCCTTGGGATCAAGAAACTATCTTACTTCATTGAAATCTGATCAGTAGATACAGAAAAGCAGAAAAGTCAAATTATTTGAGCAGTATAATCAACAGACATACATTGAGAATTAAATAGTGACATCTACTTTTAATAGAACATCTCATTTTGATGAAAGATGTTGATAAAAATTCTAATAATGGCGATATTATAATTTTGCTGTCAAACCTTTTTAGATTCAGGTCATATCACTAGGAATACAAGGAACCACCTCAGAACTCCACGAGTTTTCTTCATGTGCCTACTTTATGCAACAAGTATAGGCAACCCATGAAGTGGTATTTGTGATGGCTTATAGTTATTCTGTTAATGAGGCTGATCCTTTATTTTATTTTTTCATATTATACCACTGATCATCCTTCACACAAACTAGCTCCATCCATCTATTATGGACTGAATGTGATGTCCCCAACAATCCCCCCAAAACTCATTATTTAAACCCCAATTCCCAATGTGACTATATTTGCATATGGGTCATTTAAGGAAGTAATTAAGGTTTAATGAAGTCATAGGATGGAGCTCTGATCCAATAAGAGCAGTGTCCTTCTAAGAAAAGGATGAGATTCTAAGAGTGTCCGTGCACAGAAGAGAGGTCATGTAGGTACAGCAAGAAGATGGCCGTCTGTGAATCAAGGAGAGGCCCCTGGGGAAACCAAACCTGCCAGGACCTTGATCTTGCACTGCTAGGCCTCAGAACTGTGAGAAATAATACATTGCTGTTGTTTAAGTCACCCAGTCTGTAAACTTCTTTTATGGTAGCCTAACACACTAACATGCCACCTTTCACAAGGCTCCTGGGGCCATTGCCTCTTTCATGTGGTCTTCACTTTCCTGACTGATCATTGATACCTACCTCTGAATTTCTACAGTGAATATAGTTTGACACTTAGTAAAACTTTTAAATAAAATGCCTTAACTTTTCTTCAACTACTTATTTTTTTTTTGCTCCACCAATTGTATTGTAAACTCCTTGAAGTAAGAGCTCTGTATTCTTTTATTTCTCAAAAATGCATATATAGTACCTAGCTAGTGAAAGTTTAATTGAAAGGATTATGTTAATGGCCTAATATTTTCTTACAGATTTCTATGATTATTAAAATCTGAACCAGCCCAGAATCCTAAGGAAGTATTTGTGAGAATCAGAGAAAGAATTTTTAAATTAGCTTATATTATATTTTATATTATTTTAATATTACTTACATTTCAATGACAATATTAAATTTCTGTAAAAGATATGATTGCCACACTTTAAATTACTTCCCTTTATGTGTGTGTGTGGTGCCAAGGACTGAACCCAGGATCATTCTACCTCAGAGATACAACCCCAGCCTATCTTATGTTTTTGTTTTGAAACAAGGTCTTGCTAGATTGTCGAGAGTCTCATTACATTGCTGAGGCAATCCTTGAACCTGTGGTCCTCCTGTCTCAGCTTCCCAAGTACTGGAATTATAGGCATATACCACTATGCCTGGCTCAAATTGCTTCCTATTCTTTCTCTAATATCACTGTGCTTCTGTGATTTTGCTCAGTGTTTAATAGGGTAGTAAAAAGAAATCAGGGTAATTTATCTGTTTTAATTGACTTCATAATTGATCAGATTAATTCTTAATTCTATGTCATTTGCAAAGGGACACATAGTCAGCTAATGTTTCATTAGGGAAGTCAGACATCTGTTTTAAGTGTGACACCTTAATTTTGTGAAGTGGCCCAAGATGTATTGTGTTAGGTTTTGTTTACAACAAGGAAAAAACTTGGGCTTGCCCTTTTTCACTTCTGAGTTACACTCAGGATTATACAGACATGTTGAGCTCTAGAATACACATAGTCACCAAAACAACAAGTCCAGGCTTCTGGGTAAATCTTTCTGCCTTTCTTCCCTCCCTTTCTCAATTCCATCTCTGCTCTTTCTGCCCCTTAAAATACAAATTGTTTTCTCTGGGATTTGTAGGCAAAATACTTCTGAGAGTTCTTTCCGAACAAACTGCAGAACATCAAGAACCTTCAGAAGTATTTTGTCTACCAAGCCAAGAGAAAATAATGTGTTCTGTAGTTTTTTTCTGAAATTACGTTATTAAGAGCTTATGGAGCAATTCTCAACATTGATCAAATGGAAAAAAGAAGCACCACCAAGCTACAGCTCCAAGCAAAACCACTTTATGAGTGTGTGGCCGGGGTGCACGTTAATGACACCAGTGCCCAGGTGGCCAAATTTATGTCCACCCTCTTGATCTGATAATACGGAGGGCACAGGGATGATTTGGTAATGAACCAGGCTGAAAACAGATGGTGACTCCATGTGCGGATGCTGCTAAAAACCTACAAAGGGGAAACATTAAATATGTGTCTTTAGATTTAAATTAGTGCATTTCAAAAACACAGGCTGCTGAGCTTTTGAAAATAGGCTGGCTGAATGTGTTTCATCTTATAGTTTTGAACTCTGATGTGCTTTGTGGAATAGCAAAAAACAAAGTGGATGGTATGCTAGTTACCCTTTCTTTAGCTCCTCAATATCAATGTTGTTACACTGTAATTAGGTGCTTGTGGGTAGTTCTTTGTCATTAAATTTGCTACACCCTAATTAGGAAATTTAGAAAATTCAAAATGCCACCACCCTAAAATTGGCACCAATTTATTAAATATATTTTCTCATATTACATAAATACATATATAGTTACACAATATTGAGTTTAGTGATAAAATGATTTGTTTTATAACATGTTCTTGATGTTTAAACAAACAGTATTTTATCAAAATGAACTAAAATATATAACATTCTACTTGCTGTCTATAAACTTAGGATGTTTTGGAGGTATTGGGGTCTGACAGAAATGAGTGTTTCATTTGCACTCAACTCAGAGACAAATAAAACTGGTGCTCAAGCCGGGCGTGGTGGCGCATGCTTGTAATCCCAGCATTTGGGAGGCTGAGACTGGCGCATGCTTGTAATCCCAGCATTTGGGAGGCTGAGACTGGAGGATCCGGGTTCTCGGCCAGCCTCAGCTACCTAGTGAGGCACTCTGCAATTTACTGAGACCCTGTTTCAAAATAAAGAATAAAAAATAGGGCTGGGGGTATAGCTCGGAGGTAGAATGTCCCTGAGTTCAATCCCCAGTACTGAAAAACAAAAAAACAAAAACAAAACCAAAAATAAACAAACAAACAAAAAAGCTGGTTCTTAAATGCCAATCCAAACACACCCCAGAATAATTTGGGGGGAAAGCTACCACAAATTCACCCTATGATTGTGTAAGGGCCTTGGATGATAAAATCTAAATGTACATGAAAAGGAATGTAGCTGAAGGTTGAGTAAAGTTTAAGGCAAATTCAGAATTTGGTGTTAGAGGAAACTGAAGCCCAGGCCAAAGAGAGGTAAAGATGGCTAATTCTTCCCTATATGACTGACAGCTGCCCTGCACAAGTCTCTGGATCATTATTACTTGAGCAATTCCTTTTGTATTCTTCCAGGGGAAGCTCAAACTGTCCAAGTTTAAGGCAGATTAAATTTATTTTGGGGGCATGCCTGAGTTTCCCTGAAGTGGCAAAATTTCTTGGTGGGGCCAGTTCTCTCCTACTCTGTGGACTTACCTCCACAGAGTCCTGGTTCTGATCTTTCTCCCACCCTAGATTCTTATTTATTCTCATTCTCCCTCTCTCTTTTGTAACCAAGTGGGCTATGAGAAAGTTTGATAAAGGTGTCTCTTCTAAGATTAAATGGCCATCAAAACTAAATTAAAGACATGTTTCTATTTGTTGTATTCAATGTTTTGACATCAAAATATGACTCTGCTAATCTTTTTTTTTTTTTTTTTTTGCGGTACTGGGGATTGAACTCAGGAGCATTCTACCTCTGAGCTATACCCCTAACCCTATTTTTTATTCTTTATTTTGAAACTGGATCTCACTAAGTTGCGGAGTGCCTCACTAGGTAGCTGAGGCGGGCCGCGAACCCGGATCCTCCGGTCTCAGCCTCCCAAATGCTGGGATTACAAGCGTGCGCCACCACGTCCAGCTTGACTCTGCTAATCTAATTTATCCAAAAGTATTTATAAGCCATAAATGAACATTCTAAGCAATATGACTTACATTAAGATAAGTAAGACCTGACTTTGCACATTCTCTTTTATTTTCAAAACACTTCTGGTGTCTTAATATATTCCAGGTCTTTGTACTGTGCTTTGGGAGGGAGGACACAGAAAATACTAGGTCCCTGCCCTCTGACAGCATGGACTTTAGTAATGGAAACAGAGCTGTTTCCATTGAACACTTGGAATACAAATTGGTAAAGTTACAACTATCAATCAAATATTCTGCTAAAGCACAGAAAGATTCTACTGCCATTTTCAGAGAGAGTAGTTTTTATCAACTTAATGTCCTAATTTTACATATTTATTTCAGCATTTGCTGCTCTGAAGCTCTCCCTCCAGACATGTCTCCAGGGAAGATTTGTCACTTCCTGTACTCCAGGGTGGTGTCATGTGACCTGTAGAGTTGGACAGAGGGTGTTTGACTGCAGAGCTGATTGCCATTCATATTTTGGGGATGACTGGTATAAGGAAGCATGTCTCATATTCAATGCTGTTTTTAAGGATTCATTGAGGTTTACATCTCTTCCTGGAAATTTCAAATATAACTGAAGAATTTTCATAGTCTAAATACAATCATGATATAAATCCATGTAATTTTAGGTTGACACCTTTAAAAATGATAGAAATATTTTTTAAATTATCAAAAACTGATCTTTTAAGACTATTTTATCTGCATTCCCATGTTTATTGCATTCATACTTACAATAGCCAAGATAAAGAACCACCCTGTGTCCATCAACTCAACAATGAATAGAGAAAAATTGGTACATATATTCAGTAGAATACTACTTAGCCATAAAAATAATAAAATCCTGTCATTTGTGACAGCATGGATGGAACTGGAGGTCATTATGTTAAGTGAAATAAGCCAGGCACAGAAAGACAAATACTGCATGCTCTCACTCAAATGTGGAAGCTCACAAAATTGGTTTCATAGAAGTAGAGAGTGGGAAGGTGATTACCAGAGGCTGGGGAGGGGAGATAGAGAAGGACTGGTTAATGGGTACAAATATACCCATATTTAGTTAGATAGAAGTATTAAGTCCAACTTTTCTATAGCACAGTAGGGTGATCATTTTTTTTTTTTGCAGTACTGGGGATTGAACTCAGAGGCATTCTACCTCCGAGTTATACCCCCAGCCCTATTTTTTTATTCTTTATTTTGAAACCGAGTCTCACTAAGTTGCGGAGAGCCTCACTAGGTAGCTGAGGCTGGCCGCGAACCCGGATCCTCCGGTCTCAGCCTCCCAAATGCTGGGATTACAAGCGTGCGCCACCACGCCCGGCTCAGTAGGGTGATCATTTTTAACAATAATATATTTAAAAATAGCTGAAAGACAGGATTTTGACTATTCCCAACACAGAGAAATGCTAAATGTTTGAAGGAGTGAGTATGCTAATTGCCTTTATATGATCAAAATATCACACTGTACTCCATGAATATGTACAATTATTATGTCAATTAAAATTTTGAAGCTATTCTATCATCTTAAAAACAGAAATGTAAAAAAGAAAATAAAAATAATCTATAATCTCTTCTCCTAAAAGAGCATCACTTTGAATATTCTGGTGCATTTCCACTCTTTCATGCACTCATACATTAAAAATAGTAAGAGAAGCCAGGCGTGGTGGCGCACGCTTGTAATCCCAGCATTCGGGAGGCTGAGACTGGAGGATCCAGGTTCGTGGCCAGCCTCAGCTACCTAGGGAGGCACTCCGCAACTTAGTGAGACCTGGTTTCAAAATAAAGAATAAAAAATAGGGCTGGGGGTATAGCCTGGAGGTAGAACACCCCTGAGTTCAATCCCCAGTACCATAAAAAAATAATAATAATAATAAAAAAATAAAAATAGTAAGAATCATACCGATTTAAATAAAGCCTTATAAAAACCTACTTTAAAAAAATCTATTGTGTCAACATTTATCTGAATTGCTAAAATAACAGATAAATATTTAATGTCTTAATTTAAAATAAATCATTTATTTATTACACACTTAAACTGATTCTAATGTTTGCTATTAAGCATCTGTAAAGCTTAATCCAGGCTATTGCACTGGATATAGAGATACAGTCTCTTCCCTCGACTGGCTCAATTCCAGTAGAGGAGATAGACTTGTAAACAGGATCACCTACATAACTGGCAGACTCTAGGATAACTGAAAATGCAGAGCAAACCACTTCTTTTAAAATTGGGAATTTCAAGAGTGTCACAGCACAGCATTTCAACCAAGAATGGGTCCCTGCTAAGCATGTGCCCTGTGCCCCCACAGACACATACCCATGAATCCCATCCTAAATGGAAGCATAATTGTAGGCTCAGTATAGAAGTGTAAGTGCCTTAATGGAAGCATGTCTCAGTATAATAGGAACACAAAGAAGAACTTCTATCTGGATAGTTGTGGCTCTACCAATTAACTGGTAGTTATCAAGATAAATCTGACTGCATTTAGTATAAAGTGGTAGACAATGAATCATACCTGCAAAAAAAGAAATAGATATTTGGGCTAGCAGACCCACTAAGCAGATATTAGATAGCACCTATTGCTTCAAACAATGAACCGAACATTTGTAGCAAAGAAGAGAATACACGGGATGAACACCAAATATGTTTGTGATTTTGTTCCATGATCTATGGGAGCCAAGGAAACTCATGTTGTAGTCTTTTTTTCCCTAACCCAGTCAAGACAATATAGTTCTAAGAAAGCAAAAGAAAATATTCCAGCATAAGACATCAATCGCTTTTTACAATAAGAGCGAACAGACCAACAGACCTTTGGCTTTTCTTATTTGGATGAACTTCAATGTCTAAAAGTTGCTAAGTAACACTTTTAATAATAAGAGATTTCAAGGCCAGGAAATTAATGATCCATGACCCTATTTAAGAGAAATATTAGTGCATCGTAAGGAGAGATGGCTGAATACGGTAATGGGAACTTCGGGTAATACACTTAACCACTTTCATGTGCTACTTTCTCATTGCTGCTCGTAGTCAATTTGGCATGACACTATTTTTTATTAGACCATTTATGAAGATTATTTCATCATTATCTCAAGCTAGCTAAGAATTGCATGGGAAAATAATAATAGAGAAGAACTATTGCATAGTCATTACCATCTTGAAGCAAAGCTATTTCTAGAGCTGATCAATGTAAATGTTTACAACACATGAAGTACAACTTTTTACAAAATTAGCCCATCTTGTGGGCTCATTTTGGCAAAACCAAAACAATGCACACATAAACACATGTGCATGCGCATGTGTGTGCACGTGCACACACACACACATACACACACACACACACACACACACACTCTTTTCATAACCCTCTCTTTGTGATGGAAACATTTATTCACTCTGCCTTGGACTTGAGTAACTTGGTTCTCCCCATGAAATGTGAGCCAAGGGCTCAACCACCACACAAAGAGGTCGTGACCTGGGCAGGCAACCATCTCCATCTCAGAAGGTCTCCTGAAGCCAAACTTGGCGAAAACCCTGGAAGTCTGCAGCAAAAAGAAACTTCAAAGGAGTAAACAGCTTCTGTGGATTAGTGGCCACAGGAGATTTAAGGGTCAGTAAAACCCTTGTCTGGAGTAGAAAGAAAAAAAAAAAATTGGCTTGGACTCACTCTGCTGAAAGCACAAAGAGTTTTAGGGGGCACACATCACCTTTTAAAACAAATGATTAATATCTTTATAAAGACGTTGAGTTTTTCATCTGAGAAACCTCTTCCAGAGGCAATTTACCTTCTCAGTCTAGGCAGTTACACCGCTTGACTTTACATCAGGCTACTTCTTCCAACCTTTCAGAGTGGAGAATATTTTAGGGAGCTCAAATTCTAGGAAGAAAATTCTAAGATGTTGATTTCAGCTGAAAGGTTGGGATCCCAGTCTTAGATTTTTATTGATTTATTTTCTCATAAAAAAAATTAAATTCTTGGGTTTTATCATTCCTATAGTAAGCCAAGGGGTTGCTTATTCTCCCCACCAGCATCCAGAGGACAATGGTAAAGGTCAAGGATGACCATATAGAGGACTATGTGCCCACTATGACGCTCAGGGTCTTCATCTGTGAGATGGCTTAACAACCTACTGAGAGTGGTGAGAAATCCAATCAGCCAATGTATAAGGTGTTTCACATGTGGCAAACACTTAATAAATACAAACAAGTAAATAAACAATAAATACAATATATTAGTTATGTCAAAGAACTTTAAAGCATTGTACAGAATTATGCATGACTGATCAGGCTTTATAAGGAACATGTATGACCAGGTACACACTCCCTCTTCTCTATGTTCCTCAAGTGTTAATGACCCTATATAAGGACAGATTCTCATTCCATAAGTGAATGGCTTCCAGGACAACCGTAGCCTTGTCTTGTGATACAATACCTTTCATTCTCAATTTTCTCTGTGATCTTTAAGTAAGCATCAATTATCATTGTCTCTCTGCTCGAGGGTAATAAAATCCTCTTGATAGGTTCTCATATCTGTAGCCCTTTAAAAATTACCTTAAGACTCCTCGATTTTCTCTACCTACTATACCCTTTATTCTCAATGCACAGCCAGAATTAAGGAAACAAAACTCTATGCATTGCACTTAAGAATACTTTTATTGGTGCATTATAGTGCCACATCATAACGTAGTGATGGTGATATACATGCACAGAGCACTTTGGTGAGCTTTCTCCCAACTCCCTTCCCAATCTCCCACTTCCCCATAACAAGATATTGAGATTGGTATTGATATTCTCATATATGTGCATATATCAGTGGAAGTGTTTCCTTCTTTAATTCTTCTTTTCTCCCCCCATCCCCTTTGTCCACTGGAGTTTTTCTTTCATTATCTAAAGTCACTCTTATATCCCAATTACTCCCTAGCTTCTGCATATGAGAGAACATATTTGACTCTTAACTTTCTGTGGCTGGATAATCTCACTTAATGTTCTCCATGTCCTTCTATTTTCCTGAAGATGACACAATTTTGTTCTTCTTTACTGCTGAGTAGAATTCCATAGTGTGGATATTCCATAATTTTGTAATCCATTTATCTGTTGATAGACACCTGGGTTGGTGCCATAATTGGGTTATGAATTGTGCTGCTATAAAAATGGATATGCATGTATTACTATAATATTCTGATTTCAGTCCATTTGGTAAGATATCCAGGAGTGGTATAGATAGATCATATGGTGTATCCATTCCCAGTTTTCTAAGAGTCTCCACACAGACCTCCATAGTGGCTGCATTAATTTGTAATCCTACAAACAATGTAGAAGAGTTCCCATTTCCCCACATCCTTGCCAGCATTTATTGTTCTTTGACTTCTTGATTATCATCATTTTAATTGGGGTTAGATAGAATCTCAGTGTAGTTTTAATTTGTATCACATGATCTGCTAATTATGTTGAACATTCTTTCATGTATGTATTGGCCATTTGCATTTCTTCTTTTGTGGAGTGTCCATTTAGTTCAATTGCCCATTTCTTAATTGGGTTATGAGTTTTTTAGTGTTAAGTCTTTTAAGTAATTTGTATATTATAGATATTAGTTCTCTATCAGAGGAATATCTGGAAAAGATCCTTTTCCATTCTGTAGACTTTCTCTTTATACTCTTGATGCTTTCCTTTAATATACAGAAACTTTTTAGTTTAATGCTGTCCCATTTATTAATTCTTGTTTTAATTTCCTGAGCTTCGGGGATCTTAATGAGGAACTTTCTACCTGTGCCTATATGTTGGAGTGTTGGATCTATGCCTTCCTCTAGTAATTTCAAAGTCTCTGGTCTAATTTGCATTTTGGATAGAAAGTTTATTACAAAGAGGAAAACTGAGTGGATGGGGAAAAAGATGGTAAGGAAGATTTTACTTATGTATTTTAAGACTTTGACTCAAGTGTATTCTATCAAAACTTCAATAAATTTAAAATCAGAGAATATAAAGAAGTGAATTATTCTGATTGAAAACACTTGAGGAAATGAGCAAAAATTGTTCCCGGAAGAGGAAACCCAAATGACCAATAAACATTAAAAGATGCTCAACTCTACTGGTAATAAGAAGAAAGTAAATTCAAACCATATTGTAATATCATTTCACACCCTTTCAATTGAAAACATTTTTATATATGACTATGCCAGGAATTAACGGGAATGTAGAAAGTAGGAATTCATATACTTCTGGTGGTGATTTACATTGCTATCATCTTTCTGGGAGGGGGGCTGTTTGGTCACAGCTATAAAATGGAAGTTTTGCATATTTGATGATATAGCACTCCTAGTTCCAAGTATACCCCTAGCAAATTCTCACTCATGTGCACATACATTCTATATAGGAATGTTTATGGCAGCATTGTTAAAAACCTACCAAGCACAACAAAAATAAGTCATGGAATATTCACATGATGGAAAAATAAGAATGGAGAAGTGACTACGCTAGCTTTATACATATCAGCAAAGATGAAACTTACACATTTTTAGGAAAATCTCTTTCCAGAATACCTTGAACTTGATGTCATTTATATGAAGTTTAAGATCACACAAGCAACAATATATACATACGTACTATGCATGTACACATATATAGTAAAATTAAGAAGGAGTATCTTGGGTTGGGAGGCATCAAATTCAGGATGGAAGTCACTTCTTTTGGAAGGGAATATGATGCTGGGCATGGAGGTGCACACCTGTAATCCCAGTACTTGGCAGGATGCGACAGGAGAATCACAGGTTCGAGGACAGTCCTAGCAACTTAGTGAGAATTTCAGCAATTTAGCAAGACTCTGATTCAAAATAAAAAGGGCTGGGAATATAGCTTGGAGATAGAATGCCTCTGGTTTCAATCCCTAGTACAAAAAAAAAAGGGAAAGGAATATGGCCAGGAGAGATATGGGAGAGTCAGATAAATAGGAGATAGAAACTGTACTGATAATGTTTCATCAGAAGCTGGGTTTATTATTTTATTATTTAAACATTTTTGGAGCTGAAATATTTCACAATATTTTTTCAAGGCTTTGGATCATAGGATATAATAAGGATTTGTCCAAGTCCAAAGAATCAGATGCAGAACATTCCAGGGGAAGGGAGAAACACTAGTCAACAGAAAGGTCACCGAACACATCCTACAACAGAGGGCCTGACAAGCCGCTTTCCTTCTTTGCTTTGAAGTCAACACCTCAAACAATTTCCCTTCTCGTTTGTGTATGTGGTTTTGTATCCCTGGTAGGCAATGAACTATTCAGGTTCAAGGTCTGGTTGTGGTTCATTGACAGAGCCTCATGCAGCACACAGTCAGTGCTCAGCACATACTGCATACTTGGTAAATGTCAGATGGGCAATAGATAACCACACAAATGGGTCAATAGGATAATATAGAGATGACACCATTGCTCACTGTTTTGAATATATTGATTTCAACATGCAAAAATCAGCACAGACAAGAAAAGGTAAATAAAACCCCCAAATACTTAGGCTCAGCTGCAAAATGAAAGGGAGCTACATGTTCTTCTATGGTGTGGGCAAGATAATTCTCTTCAAAGTGGTAATTACGGGAGATGATTCTAATTTGAAACTGGCTTCCTAACTGGTGTTTGGCTTTCAGAAATCTCACAGGCCTTTAATTTTTATATATTTTTCTTAGCTCTCCATAGGTCACCCCTGCCGCCAAAAAAACCCCAAATTCTTTCTTAAGATCCAGGAGGTGAATCACATAAAAGGTCAAAGAATTAACAGGTGCTATCTAGTATATTACTTTGATCTCCAAAATATTTAAGAAGTGAAATTATGAAGATGGATAAGGTGAAAGCTTTAATATTAAAATATGAAAAGAGTTTTCTGCTCAACCCCTCTCCTGTCTTTCCTATCTCCTTCTTGTGCTTTCCTCTTCCTGCCAATGATACAGAATCTATTTGTCTCTGTGGTGAGCATTCCTCCCTGCTCCCCACAGAATTTAACCTCTGAGATGGTGGGAACTTCACCTGCACTGTTCATGGATATATTTCTGGTACCTCCAATAATGCCTAGAAGATAAGTCTAAATAAATGTATGTTAAATGAATGAATAAATAATCAAAGCCCTCTGTCATTTGTAGCAATAACTCTTAGCCAGGTTTTTATTTAAAAATGCAAGTCATTCTGCTTTTATTCCCTTCTTTTTACAGCTATATTTAGATGTAGCTGGTATGCAAAGAACTGCATGGATTTAAAGTGTAAAATTTGATAAGGTTCGACATACATAAACGCCCATGAAATCATTGCTACAATCAAGATATTGAACACATTTATCACTTCCAAAAGTTTCCTCATGGTCCTTGGTGATCTTTCTTGTACCTTTGCTGTCCTTAGGCAAATATGAATCTGTTCTCTGTCACTGTATATTAACATATATTTTCTAGGATTTTATATAAATGGAAGCATAGAGTATGCACTCTTTGTGTCTGGCTTCTTTCAGTGTGTGTGTGTGTGTGTGTGTGTGTGTGTGTGTGTGTGTGTGATATTGGGGACTGAACCCAGGGGCATTCTACCTCTGAGCTACACCCCCAGCTCTTTTTTATTTTTCATTTTGAAACAGAGTCTTACTAAGTTGTCAAGGGCCTCACTAAATAACTGAGGCTGGCTGCAAACCTGTGATCCTCCTGTCTCAGCTTTCCAAGTACTGGGATTACAAGCATGCACCCCCACACCCAGACTTCTTGTGCTTATTTGCTATCATTATATCTTTTTTTGTGAAGTGTCTCTTCAGATATCTTGCCCATTTTTAAAAATTGAATTGTTTTCTTATTAGTGAGTTGTGAGAGTTCTTTGCATGTTCTGGATATAGTTACTTAATGAGATATGTCATTTGCCACTATTTTCTTCCAGTCTGTGGCTTTTCATTCTTTTTAGCAATATAGAGAACAAAAGATCAAGGTTTCTTTATCTGAAAAACTTACTTAATGCAATGCTCTTTGCCAGGATCTAAGAATTTAGATATTTACTTGAAAATAAGAGGTCCCTTCCATCAGGAGCTTACAGTTTAGTCAAATGTGGAGTTACCATTGATTGATGCAGGGAAATTGATTATTGTTAACCATATGTCAATGTTCTACAAATCCTGCAGGTTACGTTTGGCATCCAGATAAGGCTATGACCTAACTTTTGAAGATTCAGAGCTCCTAAAGAAATTCCACAGGTGGAATCATATTGTAGAGATTGATCAAATTTGACTTCTCATGTGTAAAAGCAAGAGACAGTGAAATAGGACACACCTATCTGGAAATTTTCTGAATTTTAAGTGACCCACATATTTTAGATATGTGTACTTCCATTTGCCATTCAATAAAGTATCTACTGAAATAGAAATGAATCAGTTTCACTCTCAGTAGCTATAGATAAATATGGTACAAATCCATTTACATCTTGACAAAGACTAGAACTAATGGGACAAAAAAAACCTTAAAAAGAATACACATGCTTATTTGGAGAAATGGAACTAGAGAGAAATTTGGGAATGTTTTATTCTTCTTAAACAAGTCTAGGTAGTAGAGGCAGGACCAAGCATGGGTCACTAAGAGTAGGTGGGTCATTTTTTTTAAAAAGAATAGGAGAGCTTTAGAAATGTAAGCCAGCATGATCTGATGATTGATCTATGGCTTGAAAGACAGTTCATCAATGACAAATATTGGATTGTGTGTTTAAATTACTAAAAATTACTAAAAGAATAAAGTGCTGCTATTGATAGAATTATAGATTTCAGGAAGGAAGAACACCTAGTTTTGAGTTCAGTTTTGATGTAGTTATAAGTTTGATTACATTAATTTTGGGCAGATAGTAGAATGTCCAAATTGAAATATCCAGTGAGCACAGCTAAGTGTGACTGGCCTAGGGGAGTCCTCAGAATTAGAGGAAACTATTTACGAGTCATCAGCAAAAGAGGTGAATCTAGAAGTAGGTACATTTTTAAAGTATTGTGGAAAAAGTGTTGACTAGAAAATGAATACGGGGAAAAGGACCTATTGTTGTTCCACAGAAGCATTGAGTTTAAACTAACTCAATTATTTCAATCACATCTACAATGGGAAACAAATAAAACTTTTTATAATATCTGATGTGGTCGTTAGGTATTTGTTTAACAAATGGGAGTATTTATATGCTTTTATGATTGCCTGTTCTATTGTCCGAGAATTCAAACAACTGGAAGAAAAACCTTTCTTGTACTGAGCCCAACCAAACTATTATCTTCACCCTTGGTTTCAGTTCCTGGCATGAAGTAGGCACTCAAGCAAAGTTTGTTAGATGACCAGATGGTTCTTCTTGTGTTCTCAGCCAATTCAGTTAGTTTACTCTCTTCCATGTGGGAGCCAGATGGCTGAACAGCTACATGATTTTTTAGCTACATAAACCAAAGTCATTTAAGTCATTGTAATTGTTGATCATGTGCCTCACTTGTCTTAATTTTTTCCTAAGGTAAATATTCTAGATTTACAGAGCAAATTCTCTAATGATACAATGTTGAGGCAGATATCTTGTAGGAGATATCACATGGCGTCCTTCTCCATTTGTTTGGCAGAGAAGGTTTTGAAGAGACAGAAGGTTTGGTGTCATGTCTATGGAGGAGGATACCTAAGAACCAGCAAAGAATGTGTGAAAAGATTGTGGAACATCAACTAATTATACATACCATCGTTTTTTTTTTGTGGTACTGGGGATTAAACTCAGGGGCATTCTACCTTCGAGCTACACTCCCAACCCTATTTTTTATTCTTTATTTTGAAACCAGGTCTCACTAAGTTGCGGAGGGCCTCACTACGTAGCTGAGGCTGGCCGCAAACCCAGATCCTCTGGTCTCAGCCTCCCAAATGCTGGGATTACAAGCGTGCGCCACCACGCCTGGCTTCATACCATTGGTTTTTGGTAGACCAAAATGGTTCTATAGTTTTCTCTGGGAAGCAAAAATTCTATCATTATGAGAAGTGTGGAGAAGATGGAAAATAAGATTATTACCAGGTGTAGCAGACAATTTAAGTGACACTGAAGTCTTGGACCATAAGTGAGCCTTGTCCTCAGGTTTCCTCATACTACAATGACTTATCATTGTTTTATCTTTTCAGTCCATCAGTAGGTTGTGATATCCTTGTGTGGATCACTGTACTGGGTAAAGCCATGGACCGCAAATCTAGCAAAATATCATGACTTAAAAAATGCTCAGGGTAACATTTCTATGAGAGGGAAGATGTTTGATCACTAGAATTCTCAGTCTTTATTTGAGAATGACTATAAACTATCTGTCCTTTATAGGTAGTTTATACTACTCAGAATTATCTCCTATCATGGGAGACAAGATAGGACAAGCAATGTTGATTATTACTTTAGTTTCCGTTCTGCTGATTAATAATCTAGCACAGTAATTAAGAGCATGGATGTGTGGATGTGGGGGGTTAAAGAGATCTGTGTTTAAATTCTAGTTTTGTAGCTCATTCATTCATTTGAGCAAGCATAAATTACTTAACGTGTCTGGTTATCCATTTTTCATCTAAATTAAGAATATAGTATGTAATTTGTAAGGCAGTTATAAGATGAAATGAGGAAGTATACGTAAAGTGCTTAGCTCAGTGCTTGAACAATAAATAAAAATAAAACAACTGATGTTTGGTTCCCGGCCTTATAGAGTCCCTGACCTTCCTATTACATAGACAATATATTATCTCCCATACTTGCTCTGAGGTATGCTCATAATCTTGTGATTCAGAAATAATAAAAGCTTTTATGATTTAGTGTAGCAAGACACCTTAGGCATCACAGAAAACTGTCATTTAGGAAGTCTTCCATTTTTTTCCTTGTGTAACCTAGAAAGTAGTGGAAATTTAAGAGAGAGAAATCAAAGAATAAAATATGATGACACATGGACTGATGCTATTGAAGAAGCAGCTGGGCTGTCTAATAGTTGCAGACTGAACAGCTGCATAACTACAGACTTCCTCACCATCACAACTACCTGCCCTTGCAAGTTCTGATCCCCTCTCCTTTTGAAAAGTCTGCAGACAAGAGAACAGAGCAGAAAAAAGTACATGCAGAAGAATAGTTATGGAACTCTCTCAATGAGAGAAAAAGCTCAGAAGGAATATATATATTCTGAACATATATCTGAAGATATATATATATATATCTTCAGTGTTCAGTCATTCCTAGGGTCCCAGGGAGAGATATAAATGAAAAAAAAAATGGCAGAAGATTTCTTTCCCAATATCTCGCAGGGGGTTGGAGTTCCTGTCTTACCAGCCTCTGCAGAAACAGAGAATTTGAAAAGATACTTGCTGCTATACTCAGATGATCAAGTGAGGGTGACTCAGGAGGAGGAAGAACCCTTTCCATTTTCAGATTCTATACTCTGAAGCTATCTAGTAAAGTTATGGATATTGTTATTCATGTAAACATTAACTGTGGCTGCTATCACACCATTGCTACAATCATTAAGGCAGAGTGGCCCTCAGAGCCACAAATAGTTCATCATCTGTCCCTTCACAGAAAAGTTTGCAGACCCCTGTCTGGGTCAATCCCCTCAGCAGTACTTGGAATCTGTTTTCTCCCTGGTTTTAAGTGGCATAAGAGGCCCCACATGGCGAGAGGCCCATCTCAGCTCCCAGTTTAACACAATAGTGCTGTCTCCCCTGGTGGAAATACTTAGGTCCAAAATTCTCTAACTACCAAAGCACAGAGTTCTGAGACAGGGAGAAATGTTTTTGCAAGTGGGTGAAAAGGTATAATAATGGGAAGTGTCATGCTTATGTCATCTCTTTTTTTCCAGACTCATGTTTTAACTCTGGGAGAAAGAGTCTCTCATATCAGTCACTGGCTCAGTGACTGCTGCATCCCAAGCTGGCAAAGTCTTATCTGCAGCTTGGTGTTCTAATTGACTCTTTGATAAACCTTGTTTTCTATAGGTAAAAAGTACATGATAAGAGTAGAGTGCTCCATGAGGATCAAGGGATCAATTCTTTTGCTGAGAGATAGGTTTCTTCCTCACAGTATGTTGTGTAGAAAACTCCAACAGAGGAGAAATTGTGAATGCTATTTTTATTTATTTATTTTGTCTTTTATACCTCTATTGGTGCATTATAGTCTCACATCATAATGCAACTCATAGTGATAGTGACATACATGCACACAGCACTTGGGGGGCTTCTCCCTGGCTTCCTCCCCGTTCTCCTCCCCTTCCCCATACAGGGAATTGAGATTGACATTGGTATTCTCACATATGTATATAATATCGATAGAAGTGATTCCTTCATTGATCCTCCCTCTCCCTCCCCCCGCCTTTCCCTAGACTACCTCCCTGGCTCCCCTGGAGTTTCTCCTCCATTGTCTGAAGTCCCTCTGGTATCACAATTACTCCATAGCTTCTGCATATGAGAGAAAAACATATGATCCTTCACACTCTGTTACTGGCTAATATCACTTATAATAATGTTCTCCAGGTCCATCCATTTTCCTGCAAATGACATAATTTTGTTCTTTATTGCTGAGTAGAATTCCATTGTGTGCATATTCCATAATTTTGTCATCCATTCATCTGTTAATGGACACCTAGGTTGATTCCATAATTTGGCTACTTTGAATTGTGCTGCTATGGACATGGATATGCATACCAAGTAATTCTCTGATTTCAATCCCTTTGGAAAGATACCCAGAAGTGATATAGCCATATCATATGGTAGATCCATTCCCAATTTTCTGAGAAATTGCCACACTGATCTCTAATTTGCATTTCTACCAATAGCATAGAGGAGTTCTAATTTCTCTACATCCTTGTCAGCATTTGATTTCTTGATGATTGCCATTCTGATTGGGGTTAGATAGAATCTCAGTGTAGTTCTGATTTGCATCTCCCTTATAGCAAATGATGTTGAACATTTGATACTTTTCAGCAGAAGCATAGCGGGAGGAAAGACAAATCCAAAGCCAGAAGTCTCTATTTCCTAAAGACAAATTGCCATCTCTCTCATGGTTGTAGGTCTGCAATATAATCATCTTTCTGCCTATATCTGGCTGGTTCCCCAGGGAGTCAGTTTTCCCTTCTTCCGAATATTGCATACCCAGAATGGGGTAGGGGCAATCCTACCAACAGTGGTGAGGTGGTGAGAGCAGTCTATGTTGCTGATCTTCTGTAAATGATATCTCTGCCATCAGGGACACATTGTTCATGAGTTGACTAACCATGCATTAGGGAGGGCTGGTGTATTAGTCAGCTCTTTGTCACTGCAACCAAAATACCTGAGAAAAACAACTGGGGAGGAGGAAAGAGGTATTTCAACTCACAGTTTCTGAGGCTTCAGTCCATGGTTAGCCAGCTCCAAGGCAGAAAGATCATGGTGGAAGGGAGTGGCAGAGGAAAGCTGCTCAGCTCATGGCAGCCATGAATCAGAGAAAGTGAGAGGGAGGAAGGGGCCAGAGACAGGATGCACTCTTCCAGATCACACCCAGTGACCTACTTCTCCAACTAGGCCCCATGTCCTACAGTTTTCACTATCTTCCAATAATGCCACCAAATAATTAGTATATTGATAGGTTAATCCACAGATAAGGTCACTCTTCATCATCAATTGCTTCCCAGAGCCTCTCCTCTGAACACTGCTGCACTGAAGACAAAGTCTTCAACACAAGAGGGACACTCCAGATCTAACCATAATAACTGGAATGTGGATGGCTTGATATACCCACGCATCTCATCTCCATCATGTTATCACTGAGAGCTCTTCCACAGAAAGGACCTTTGATGAAATTCCCATATGAGACCATTATTCTCACACACTGGGCCTATTCTGAGGGGAACATCCACACGATCCTTCCCCAAAGCTCCTGGACATTGATATGCAAACATCTTTCCTTGGCTATATGTGGAAATCCTGCCTATGATTCAGTATGAATCTGTACCTTACACCATCTGTCCTCCAAGACAAGGTCAATAACCATTGTACTGGCAAGCCTTACTTTGCATGGTGCTGATATGCACAGATCTCAGTTATCATGGTTCAATTAAATAACACCAGTCACTCAACAACACAGTTCAAATTTCAGTTACCACAGCATGATAACTGTGTGAAATTATCAAAAGCACAAATTTCACTGTGAGCTCTTCAGTCCACAAATGACAGCCTAAACAACAGATGCACATAGATAACAGGGACCAATTGTGTCACCTCTTTCAAACTCTATCAGTGATTGGCCACTGCTTATGTTATTAAATTCACACAAAGACCACAGGAGTGTCATTTTTGTTGCCATTTTTTTCCCCTCAATGATGAAGCTACCTGACTTTTACAAAATCAGATAATTGTAAAAGGGAATTGGTCCACAAAGATTGAAGCACAACAAAGAAGCAAAAATGATAATACTAAAAGTGAAACAAATAAAATGCAAATCAAGTTCTAGAAGAAATACCTCAGGAATATTGACACGTTGGGGTATAGATATGTAGCCAAAGGACTTAATTAAGGCAAACTTGGTGATATAAATGACAAAAGTGGTTGTGACAATAGGTGAAGATATTTCAGAGGAAGGGATGTTGATAAAGAAAAAACACATTAAAGGAATTCTTGAAAATATTTCATGACATTGAAAGTACAATGAATAAAATGATGGAAACTGATCCAAACTTAAATAGTAGTATGATAATTCATCAAGGCATAGAAATGATGTTCTCTCCAAATTGTAAATTATATAACAGGAAGAAATCAATGCAATTGCTGCTTAAACTATTCTTGATAAATTTTGTTTCTGTTATCAAAAAGTCACCACTTTAATTCTCTGTGTTTCTAATGTCTTAAATTGCAGTACAACAAATTAAAATTAGTTTTAATATTTTTTAATTTCATTATACACCTACGATTGATGGTAAGGGTTTTCAATGCTTTAAAACAACTTTTAAAAATTTCAGAATATAGTTTTTCCCATTGATTACTGAAATTGCTTTTAAAAATTACAGCTTGCATGGTTATTTTTACAGTTCCAAACTACTGTGCAAAGAGAAACATAGTAAGAAAATTCTGCCTACCAGGAAAACTTTCATTCTCAAGTTTCATCCAAAGTTATTCCTATTTGTTTTAAGCAGATGTCAGAATATTAATAACAATATTTAAAATGGGATCAGATTTTTTTCCTTCTTAGTCATCTTTTATAAGGAATTCCTCATGAGACCATAAAGAGATAGCAATGCTGTGGGAGTAGTTTGAGTGGGAATGCAATCCATCTGTTGAAACTGTTTGTACCTCCAAGGTTCCTGGTTACCTCCTGGTTACACTTCCACTTAAAGATGAAGTGGTGTAGTTATGAGCAACTTCATCTGCTGATATAACAGATAACATACAGTTTTTTATGCCAGTCTCAGTGTGCATGGAAACCTTTATGTCATACAAGTTGTATCCAAGACTGTTTCCTGAAGAGGGAATAGTTTTGTGGAAGAATATAATTGTCCTTCAAAACCCCTACTGTGATTCTCTTATTGGGACTTACTAGAGACCTCAAAAACTTCCTGATCTTTAAATGTTTTAATCGCAATTACTTGCACTGGCTTCCATAGTCTATATAAACTGGGAAAGCTTGGAGTGGATTCAGTTTCCACTCAGAACTAGTGGCCTTTGGGTCATGTAATAAAGTGGCTGGCATAGTAAACTCAAATATGTCATATGCAGCCTCAACAATCCAAAGGGGTCTAACAAGTTATTACAGTTTTCAACATGTAGGATGCTAAGTACAATACCTCATCTTTCACTTTAGAGAGAAGCTCCTTGTCTTCATCAATATACCCCAGACTACTGGAACCCAAGAACCTTAACCAAATAGAAAATCTTACTTTTTTTTTTTTTTTCTTGCAGTACTAGGGATTGAACTCGGGGCATTCTACCTCCAAACTATACCACTATACCCCCAACCCTATTTTTTATTCTTTATTTTGAAACAGGGTCTCACTAAGTTGTGGAGGAGTACCAAGACATCAATAATATCTGCTATTTCTTGCTTTCTAGATCCTATCAAAATGATATCATATATATATATATATATAACAGATTAATGAGGCAACTTTAAGATGCCTATTAGTTAGGGTTCTCCAGAGAAACAAAACCAATGAGCAACAGATTGATCTATTTCCATCCTATTTATAGCTCTATCTATAAAACAGGAAGAGACCCAAGATAAGATATTGGCTAATGTGACTGCGAAGGCCCAGTCACACCATTACCTGCATGCAAGCCAATGATCCAGAAATTCTGGGTATAGTTCACATGCCTGTGAGCCAGAGGGTTGATGGTATAGATTCCACTTCCGATCCAGAGGCCTGAGAACCAGGAGTGCTGAAATAGATGATCAGTTTCACAAATCAACCAGGCAGGCAGGATTAATTCAACTTTCCTCTACCTTTCTGTACTATTTAGGTGCTCAACAAATCAGATTATGCTCTCCCACCTTGCCTAGGATCATCTGCTTTACTTAGTCCACCTACTCAAAGGCTACGCTCCTTCAGAAACCCTCTCACAGACAAGACATGTAGAGAAATAATGTTTAACTGGTTATCTGAGAATCTTGTGGTCTGGTTAAGTTGACACATAAAATGAACCATTATAAACGCAGAGACAGTAACTTAACCTGAAGACTCGTTTGTGAATCAGAGTTGGAGACATAATTGACATAATGCTAGGCAAAACAGAATATTCATCTCTTGTTCTTTTTTTTATACTAAGGATTGAACCTAGGGACATTCTGCCTTTGGACTATACTCCCAGCCCTTTTAATTTTCATTTTGAAACAAGGTCTCACTAAGTTACTGAGGGCCTCTCTAAGTTGCTGAAGCTGGCCTCAAACCTGTGATCCTCTTGACTTAGCCTCCCAAGTACTAGGATTATAGCCATGAGCCACCACACCCAGCCAAAAAGTTACTTCTATCACTGACAAATGAAAGCAAATTGTGTTTGGTATTTCCTATTTGTCTAGCTAGGGAGCAAACTTCTGATACTCTGTAGCAGATACCTGGGGCGATATGGATGTGTGCTAACAGAAATATCTGAATCAGCAGCTGCAATTAGATTTGTCCACTTTAATCTATCTTTCTAAGATTTACTCATTTTTATTTCTTCATCTTGCCTCATTGTGCTAAAATATCACTACAATGCTGAATAGAGGAGGTGAGAGTGAATATTCTCACCTTGTTGAGTTGGAGAGAAAATGTTTAGCTTTTTAAAAAGTACATTATTATCCTGAAGTAGTATTTTTATAGATGCCCTTATAAGTTTGAGGATGCCTTTATAAGTTTTATAGATGCCTTTATAAGTTTCTATTTACAGTTTGCAGAAGTTTGTCAAATTGTTTTTCTCTTTCTGTTGAGATAATCATTTGGTTTTCTTCCTTTTTTTTCTGATAAGATGGTAAGTTACTTTCACTTTTTAATAAGCCCAATTATGTGTACCCAGAATAAATTCCTTTGGTCATGATATATTATTGTTTTATAATTTGGTGAATTTGAGTTGTTAGTGATTTGTTAAATATTTTCTGTGTTCATGAGGGATGTTGGTCTGTAATTCTCATTTCATTTATTGTCTTTGCCTAGAAACACTTTTGTAAGTATTTGTTAGACCAACAAATTCAGTGCAAAATATAGAACACAAAAATATGTATGCTACCAAAGTTATACTAAATGCCAACCGGACACATATTCATTTAATGAGAAGCCTCAGAAAGACCTCTCCACTTGTAGATGTACCCAGTTACAGTTCATTCTCCGTAGTGTAGATACCATAATCTTTCTAAATTTCATCTCATCAATTCTACCTTAATCCACCAATGGTTCCCTATTGACCTCAGATCAAAGTGTAAATACCTCGACTTTTAACTTACCTTCTTTTGTAACTGCAAAGTACCAACAGGTACAACTAGTAATTAGCAGCATGCTTTGCTTCTGAGATTTTGCACTTGCTGGTCTCTGTAGGAGCCTTTCTTCCTCTTCATTCACTTCCTCTTTTTTCTCTCACAACTGCTAACATGCACACATGCACATGTACATCCACATCCACACAGTCATTTTGCTTGGCTAACTCCAAAATAGTCTTTTGATTTCCCCTTAAATATAATTTTCATCAGCCAGGCATGGTGGTGGTATGCCTACAATCCCAGTCCTTTGAGACAGAGGATTGTAGGTTCAAAACCAGACTCAGCAACTTTGTTAGACTCTCATCAACCTAGTGAGACCCTGTTTTTAAACAACAACCAAACATAAATAAATAAATAAAAAGGGCTGGGGTGTGGCTGAGAGATAGAATGCCCCTAGGTTCAACCCCCAGTACCACACACATACACACTCACACATGCACACACATATATTTAGACATATTTACATGCATGTGTAAAATATATATATTTACATATATAGACATATTTATAAATATATGCATTTACATATATAGACATATTTACATGCATGTGTAAAATATATATATTTAAATAATATATATAATTTATAAATATAATTTTTATCACAAAGATTACTTTAGGCCCCAACTAGACATTCTTCATTGTGTACTCACGGTAGGATAGGGGATAAGATAAAGCAAGCTTTGTCAGTAGATCTGGACTCAAACCCCAGAGCTTCCATTTATCATCTAGGAGCAGTGTATATGTTACTTAACCTCTGTGCCTCATACACCTTAAAATGAAACTAAAATGGTTTATGATGAAGAATAAATGAAAATGAGTTTATTTTATACTGCATATATAATGTCTCTGGTGCACATAAATTTTCATTGATTTCCAATGGGTGTGTAAATCTGAGTAGATTGGAATAATTTGGAAAAATAAAGATATTATCAGCATAAATAATTTGTTGCAAACTCTCTAACAGGACACACTAGTGGGCTTCACAGTTCACATAGGTGCATATCCTGGTATGGGGAGCCAGGAAGTAGGGGATGGAAACCTAGGAAAGGTAGACATGCTGCTGATGGGCAGACTCCTACTTAGTCTGCTGGTGACCAGTTCTAAATCAGCTAAGTTATGTTAGGCAGGAGGAATCTGAGCCAGGCCAAAATCCTATGGGTCTCCAGCGGCCAGTTCACCTCATGTTCCCAGCTCTCTCTCTCCAGTTTCTTCCTGCTTTTGTGGGGCAAGGGAGCTGTGGGAAGCAAGAAGTTCATAGCTGCCCTTCTTTTACCTTAAACATCATAGGGAAAATTAATTCAAATTTGATAGCATGTGATATATTTATGGTTTTTTTCTTTCATACAATTACAGACTTTAGCTCACCTCAAAGATCCCTAGTTATTCAGAGAGAACCTAAAGAGTTCACAGAGAAAGTCCTCTGAACTGCTTCCAACTGTCCATCCTGCTACCTGTCCCTGCCAATGATTTGCCTCAACTACTGTCCCCACCAAGACCCTGGAGCCACGGTCCACTCTTGAGGTAAAGGCTTCCACATTTAGGTTAAGCTGGCACTGATATTGACATTAGCAAAGCTAATGAGCACAAAGTTAAGATCAATATAAAAGATCCAAGGCTATTCTGCTAAAGCAAGATTCCCTTCCCCTTATTTTTGCAACACTTTTGGTTTCTTTGATACTGGAGCATCTTTGTGGTCCTAATGGATCTTTGGATTTTCATCATTTTATACTCAATAGTCATTTGTTAATTGCCTTTGGAGAAAGAACCAATGATAAAAAGGGATCTTTGAGGATTTAGGAGAAACACCAACATTGTCCAGCACAAACACGTCAGAATCATCATCATCTCAGTGCTAATATATGCTAGACACAACACTGTCTTTACATGTATTCTTTCACATAACTTTCATAGCATCCCCATTTTTCAGTTAGGGAAAGTCAGGATTGCACACATTACAAAACTTGTCTGAGGTCACTCAAGGCCTGGTCTTTACTGGGATTTTAGGTGCTTCATCAGAGGCAGTGAAGAAGTGGCAGTTATGGTGGATGTTCCAAAGACCTGGAGTAGAATTATCTGAGGTTGTGGGTCCCCTTCTATCTGGCTTCTTGCACTAAATTTCTTTAAGAGTGGGGAGAAAACCCAGACAGATAAAAGGTCTTCCATTTGACCTCTTGGTAGTTCTACATGTCTAGATCCTGTCTGTGGATGTCTGTGAGCCAGGCTGGGAGTGTAATTAGCTTAGAGGGTCAGAGAGGAGATGAACTGTGAGAAATTAAGGAGTGCTGATGGTCAGTAGTTGCAGATAGTTAGCCAGCTAGTCCAATACAGCTTCGTGTTATTAGAGAAAGGAGATTTGGTAACTGCATCTTTTATATTACCAGTGATGGGGCAGTTAAATAGACTCAACAATACCTCAGCAAAAGAGCTCATTGGACGAGGAAATAAATGATTTAATGAGAAAGAAAATACTTCTGCACCTAGGATTTTGTTCTGAAGACTGACAGGAAGGAATTTCATAGTTATTCTGAAACTATTCTGAAACTAGCCCACCCAGGGCTGCCATTTAGTCAGACATTTAATGGGCAGTTGGAAGCTGAGACCTAGGGGTCATGATGGGATTAATCCTCTTTCCCAGAGAGCCTCAGAACACATACCCCCTGCTCCCCTCCTCTCGAAAAAGTGTGGAGTTCTGCCTCAGAGGCCAGTAGACAATTGGGCATCTGTCTGGTGGTCTAGTTTGTAATAGGAGCCTTTACAACCATGGCTTGTTGACCCTTGAAATTTTACCCATTGACCTGGCATGATGAGCTATTATATTTGCCTCTTGGAGTTTGAGTGGTCCTGTCAATAAGAATGGTGGAATGGTCCACTGTGCAGGAGGAGCATATTTGAGAGATACTTTTCCTTTTGATTACCTCTCACATATTCCACTGGTCCCCAGTTTTTTTTTTTTGTTTTTTTTTTTTCTTTCTTAGTGGAGTTGAGGGATTTGTTTCTGGACTAGTCTCAAGGTAGTTTTCAGTGTGTATAATGGCTATTCTGAGCATTCTGATTTGCTTTCAGAAGAAAACCTCAACTGTGCCAAATCAGTTCCAGAGCCACCCAATCCCACTGTGATTCTCCCAGTGGGATTTTACCTGTACTTGTGGTGAGGACAGCAGGATGCTCCATCCTGACCCTACTGTTCACCCAGGGAATCTTGGTTCGTCTCCCAGGCAGACTGTTGCAGGAGGTATTCCCTCATATAAATATCAGGATGATATGAAACACCTGGTGCCCTGAAGGTTATTATAGACTCACGATTCTACAAAACTCAGCATGCATCATAATCACATGGTGGGCTTCTTTAAGCACAGACTACTGAACCTAGCCTCAGAGTTTCTGATTAAGTGGGTCTGAAATGGACCCCAAGAATTTGCATTGCTGACAAGTACTCATATAATGGTGATGTTGCTGATTTAAGGGCTGCATTTTAGGAATCCTCAAAGAAAGAAAAGTTTAGACACAATGGCAGGATGCTGAAAGTTGCATATTGATGAGACAGATTGCAGGGCAAGGAATCATTCATTGTTGGCCAAGCATTGAGTAGATCAGGTAAGGGAAATGAAAACAGGGAAACTGATCCTACCTCTAACTCTTGTATTTCAGATCCTGGAGAATGACATGAATATTAAACATTCCTAAACTAGAAATGTGAACATCATCCTAGACTCAGCTCAGGCATGAAATCCAGGCAATTCTCCACATTTCTCTCAAATCTCTCATTTTCTTTATCCACTGGTAACTTCCTTTCTCACCTTCTATCACCTCCTACAGCAATGGGTTCTTCACCAATTTGCTGCCTCTACTTTTTTCCATTAATTCTCTAACACAGAATGGGAGCTATGGTCTTAAGTACAATCTTGAACCACTTGGTTATATTATTGCTGAAGTAATTAATAGCATGTTATTGTGAAATTAAGTTTAAAAGGCCATGCTTTTCATTGTCTCCTGTGCATTCCTCATTCTTAGCAAACTATTTGCTTGCATATTGTCCTTGCCAACTAGATGTTGACCTCTCAAGAGTGAGACAATGCCTCTTTCTGTTCATATTATTAGCACTCAGGAGGACTCAGAATCAAATCATTGGCAATGTGCCAAGAGCAGTATACTCATCATTCAACATTAAATTATTTGTAAGTTACATACCACTAACCCCTCTTTTCACACAAGGGAATAGAGTCTTTAAGAGGTCAAGTAATTTAGGATCACACAATAAGAGCCAGAATTGAGCTTTGAATCCATGTCTATCAGACTTGAGGTAATATCACCCCATATGCTTCTTCTACATGACGCACAGAGGAGAGACAAAATTCACTCTTTATTTCCTGAATAGACCTGATCATCTATGCTACTTAGTCTGGAAGGTATATCTAGCTTCTTGTACAGTTAGATGTCTTGTGCTTTTCCAAATATCTGTACCTTTGCATAAGCAAGTTCCTTTGCCTGGAATGCTCTGCTCACCCATCTTCTTTGCTCATTATTCAGTTATTAGTTCAGGCTCCCCATTCCTAAAGCCTTGCCATCCCTCCCCTGTGTTTCCATAGCATCTCAAATCTATCTTTATTTTGAAACTTATCACAACTTTCCTCGTCTGACACCCTTTCTCCCTTCCATGAGTCATTGAGCTCATTTGGAGAAGCTCATTTTTAAACCTACAGTGCTTGGCAAAGAAGATGCGATTTAGTTAGGGTATTTTTGGCTGCAAGGAACCCAAACCCCAGCTCGATGTGGCTTAAATAAAAAAAAAAAGAAATTAATAGGCTTGCATATCGTAAAGTTCAAAAATTCTGCAGAGATTTTGTAAGACTAGATATTTTATACACACACATATAAAATATCTATATTTACTGCAAGTGTAGCATAGAGCAAATAATCAGTAAATAGGAGCAGTCATTAGTCTTGGATATTATCTTTCACTTATCCATATGTGAATCACATAAAAAAAAAACTGCCAAATTCTAAACTGGCTTTTCTCCATCAGCCAGGACAGTGTTCCTCAAAATGTGGGGAACACATACATTAACATCATATGAAGTATTGTTAAAAATGTACATTTTCATGTCCCTTCTTATCCTTTAAAACTGGTAGGGGAGCCTAGGAATCTGGGCAGTAGGGTCCAACAGCCTTATTAATAAGCTCTGCAAGCAATTGCTGATCATGTCTGTTGAATAATATCTTATGGGAGGCCATGGATTTGGCCTGGGCACTTGTGCTGGGCCCAACAGACCAAATCAATACAGAATTTAATCACAGTAACTGAGCTTTGGTTGCTCCCAGAAGGCCTTTAACTAATTTAGCTGTAAACAATTAACTAGTTAGGTTGCAACCAACTCACTGCTTGATTTATTCAGCTGTAGCCACCTAGGTTGTTTTCCATGTCTCATGTATATTTTTCTTTTTCAAAATATCATTTTATTGGTGGAATATAATTATACATCATAGTGAGATTCAAAAGGGATACAAACATACATGCGCACAGCACTTGGTGTGTTTCCCTCTGAATCCCACCTGGGGATTCAGGGATTCCCTGCACTCCCTGTACATGTTCATGAAATTTGTTGTGATAACTTCATATACGGACATAGAATTATTTGTACTTTTTTCTTTGTCATGCTTCCTCTTGTCCCTCCCCCATCTTACCCCTAATCCTCTTCCACCACTCTACTGGTCCCTCATTTATCTAGTCTCTATTGTTTCCTATTTTCTCTTTAGCTTCCAAATATGATATAAAATATACGAGCTTTGGCTTTCTAAGACTGAATGATCTTGCTTGGCATAATGTTCTCTAGTTATGTGATTTTTTCTACAATGCTGTCTGATCACAATATTGGTTGGAGTTCTCAAGAGTCTTCTCTGGGTCTGGGTGCTGCCCAATTTTTTCATTTTTGTTTTGCTTTGCTCAAATAAAGTGTACTAAATTTAATTGGTCTAAGGAATTTTCCTTTAAACACGCCTCATATCCCTCTTCTCTTTACCCATCCCATAATAGAATTATAGGTTCTTACTCTATTCGATCTGGGAGGGATGCTGGAAATTATCAGTTCACGCTACACTCTGAGGCCTGGGCTTGAGAACTGACTTTGTCATATTTTGGCATTTAGTCATTGATTCACTGGTTGACTGTCAAGCCTCAAGTGCCTCTAGTGTGTACTCCACTATCTTTTTAAGTCCTTGCTACTCAAAGTACGGTTGCAAGGCCAGCAGCATGAGTAGCACCCAGAGCCTATTAGAAATACAAAATACATATCCCACCTATGACCCACTGAATTAGGATCTGCCATTTTACCAGGTCCCCGGTGTTTCCTCAGAACAATGACGTTTGGGAAGCACTTCTCTAAGGCACATCTGAGATTCCCTATAACTTTCCAAGCTTGAAACCCAACTCTGCAACCTCCCAGCTGTAACCTTAGCCAGTTGCTTAAGTCTATTTCAGTTCCTTCGCCTGCCAAATAAGGATGATTTGGAGTCTAGAATTCTTGCAAGCATTAAATGAGTTGCAGTACAGAGAGTATCTGGAAAATAGTTAATAGTAAAAAATAGTAAAAAAAAAAAATCTCCATCTACCACTGGCAATTCTGATTTTGCTTCTTTTAAATATTATACTTTGGTTTTGCAGATTTATGACAGTACTGTATTTTATCCTTATAGTGGCTGGCCTGGTGACTTTTATAAGTTGTTCAATGTATTTATATTTATCAAATATAATACTTGCTGATGGATTCAGATTATTTTCTGCATGCCCAATGGCTTCTTAAGTCAGAGAACCAGATTAATTCTTTGTATTTGAGTAAAATTTCTACCTTGGGCAGAATCTTCAAAAGAGCACAACATATGGGCAAAGGCCCTAATTAAACACTTGCTGAAAGTAAATTAGTTAATTAGAGTTGACCGCTACTTCCCACAGAGGGTAATCAACACAAGATCTGTGGAGTACACCAACATCCTGTGGGGGCAGAAACAGGGCTTGCTTTCAGGCAAAATTATGTCCTTTAATAAATGCTTTTATGTACCTCATCCTGCCCATATTAGAAAAAAAAAAAAAAGGTCACTAAGTCCATGAGAAAATAAAATGGCACTAATACGAGAATTTCTGCTGTTAAGGTACCATTCACAAAAGGTGCTACTGTTTCTTCCCAAAGCTTATCTGATTATGAGTTAAAGACCCTAGGTTTACTTTTGCTATCATTTATAAATAAATCTCAGTTCCTCATTAGATCCCTTACCAGGAATAACTAAGGAAATAACTGGAATATGTCATCAGTCACTGGAATTTGCCTAACACTTAATGGAGTAGGCTGAATTTCTGGACATTTCGTGTGTGTGTGTGTGTGTGTGTTGGGGGGATACACTTTCATTTTACTGGTATCATAACAATTTTATTCATATACAAGTCAAAGGTCTAGTTTAGATAAATACAACTGAACTGAAGCCATCGTTATTCACTCTTCTCACTAAGCCCAGACCATTTCTGAGGTTTTTTGATTTATGTTTATTTTCATCTGGGTATGTAGTTTGGGTTTTGGCTAGCACCAGTAGTGGAAATACCATGAGGGGGAAAAAGAAAGTCTCAAAGCATTTTGGCCTTGACCAAACCTGTTGTTTCATGAAATTGAAGTTTTGACATTAAACTTTTTTGAGAGCAAGTGCCAAATAATGCTGGTTTCAGCCATAATAGAGCAATAAATAAACACTTTCTCCTTTTAAAACTTTTTCTCTTTTCCTGGTGCTGGGGTTTGGAGTCAGAGCCTTAGAGAAGTGTGAGGCAAGTGCTCTGTCATTGAGCTGTATCTCCAGCCCCTGTTTTCCTCTCCTGTTTGGTGGGAGATGGCGCCTATGGTGGGAGATGGCTGGAAGTAAGAAGAGTCCAAAGCTGGGACTTAGGAATCTGAATTTTGTTTTTTGTTTTGGTCACACTGAACTAGTCTGTTTTTAATATAGAGTACCATAGAGGCACATGGAGGAACATTTCAAAGAACACCTAGTATTTATATTTACTGTCCCATTAAAGATTTTATTTTCTTCCATTCACCTTTCTCTCCTTTCTCTTTCTTTCCTTCTTTCATTTCTTCCTTCTTTCCATTCTTACTTTCTTTGTTTTGTCCCTTAATTTTTTTTCCATTGAGCCCATAGCTCAATGGTAAAATGATAGCTCAGATTAAGGATGAGCCTGCCTAAAAGTTTGTGTTAATTTATTATGCTTTGCATAAAATCGCAATTTAAGGCTAATCTAGACGAATGTTGACTACATTCTGAACAGAAGACACTACTGACCAAGTGAGCAAGAAACAGAGCGGTCCCTTAGGGCACAGCAGAAGCACGGTGGTCTCTTACCTGACTGGCTTAGGTGGCTTTGAAATGGTCCTGCCTGTCAGAACAGCTACATGAAGTGTAGTCTGATTTGCTATTCACTTAACCCAGCCACAGAGACTCCCTGTTTGAAACCACAAGTGCTATTTGTACTGAGAAAGCGGTCCCACGGCTTCTGAAACCCAGTTATTTCATTGGCACCTTCTCAGCTACATGTTCTTCCATTAGAAACTGGTTCTTCAATTAGGGGTGGAAAATGCAAATGTACCTCCTAATTTTTTTTTTAAACTCAAATATGGAGAAACTTCAGGAGTTGAAGCAAGCTCAGCTTTAGGTTTTTTTATTCTATTTCCTTCTCCCTCTGAATACCAAAGTGAGCAGAGTCGATTAAGGTAAAAATACAATTTACTGCAAGAAGGAAATCTCTTCTTTCCATGAGGAATAGGAAACAGAGGGAAATAGAAATTATCTGTTACGAGTAAAGCTTCAATGTTTATGTTATAAAACTGTCTGTGTATCAGTCTGTTTAAATTTTATGTTTGCCTAGGACAACTTAACATGGGAAATGACTGCTTCTGTATTATTTTAGTTACAGCTTTCTTTTGTCTCCCCTTGCACACTATTTTTAGCCTCTGATAGACTTACTCAGGGTTCTGCTGAACATAGGGAGAGACCAGTAGGTAGGGAACCAAGGTGCACATGGCCTCTAGTATCATCTCCCAGGTTCCAGAGGAACAGAAGTTTTATGAACGTGTAAGAGAGGAATTTCCTTTAGACTGAACTGCCTCCAAGTCACCTTTGAATGCTAACCATGATCTTAATGTAAGAGATTGCAGGAAGCTCTGAATAATATTAAGTAGGCAGGCATCACAACTCTTACCAGGAATCTCCCATCTGCAGAAAAAGCTGATTGCATCCATTCAGAAGCTTTCCTCCAGAGCTGTGTGCTCTGCCGCTGGCACCTCAGAGTCCTAGAATACTGCACACATGGCTGAACCACATTGTCCTACCAGGACAAAAAGATATTTTCTCTGCTTACTTTTAAGTTTATCAACAATACTAGTATGGGATCATCTGCCAAACGTATCATATATATTTGTTTCTCATTTGATAGATTTTTATTCCTCTGCTTGTTGATTTATTTAGTATCCCATGCCTACATAATGGAATCATTAGATTTGCCCCATAGTTATTCGATTCTGGGTCTCAGTCAATGACAGAATTTTTTTTCTTAGATTACTCAAAAAAAAAAAAAAAAAAAAACCATGTTTTCTGAGACTAGACTATATACAACTTCACTGGAGTATAAACTTCTTAGGACACAGTGTAATCAGGCTTTATGTTTTGAAATCTTCAGTACTTGGTGTCTGGCACACAGAGGCATTCAATAACTGTTTATTGACTTTGGTTTCTGGGGATTAGACTAATACCGCACTTTTGTGTTTTAACTTCTACAGTAAGGAATTTTTTTCTTTTCTTATTTTTTATTGGTGCATTGTAATTATACATCTTTGTTAGGTACAAGCTGGTAAAGGTATACATTCACACATTTCTCATTTAACCCTTCCCCAGTTCCCGCCCCACTCCCTCCTCTTCCCTCCTTCTCAAGTTCAGTTTAGTGATTGACATATTGTGAAAGTACATCATGTGCATTAGGGTGTTTCTTTTTTTTTTTTTTGCGGTACTGGGGATTGAACTCAGGGGCATTCTACCTCCGAGCTATACCCTTAGCCCTATTTTTTATTCTTTATTTTGAAACCGAGTCTCACTAAGTTGTGGAGTGCCTCACTAGGTAGCTGAGGCTGGCTGCGAACCCGGATCCTCTGGTCTCAGCCTCCCGAAGGGTGTTTCTCTCCCTGCCCGCCCCACCCCCCGCCACTCCCTGTCACCTTCAGTTAAGTTACCTTATTTGCTCATCTAAGGTTTCTCCTATTCGTCTAGAGTCCTTCTTATGTCCCACTTTCTCCCTAGCTTCTGCGTATTAGGGAGAGCATACGATTTTTTACTCTTTGTGACTGACTAATCTGACTTAGCATAATGTTTTCCAGTTCCATTCATTTCCCTGCAAATGGTACGATTTTGTTCTTCTTTATGGCTGAGTAAAATTCCATTGTGTACATATTCCATAGTTTTGTAATCCATTCATCTGTTAAGGGACATCTTGGCAGGTTCCATAGGTTGGCAATTGTGAATTGTGCAGCTATAAACATAGATAAACATGCATCAGTCTGATAGTTTGGTTTCCATTCTTTTGGGTAGATACCTAGAAGTGGTATTGCTGGATCATATGGTAGATTCATTCCCATTCGTCTGAGGATCCCCATACTGTTTTTCAAAGTGGTTGCACTAATCTGTAATAATCCCACCAACAATGTATTAGGGTTCCCACTTCTCCACACTCTCGCCCGTATTTGTTGTTGTTCATGGTTTTTTTTTTTTTTTTTTTTTTTTTTTTTTTTTTTTTTTTTTTTTGTGGTACTGGGGATTGAACCCAGAGGCATTTTACCTTTGAGCTATATCCCCAGCCCGATTTTTTATTCTTTATTTTGAAACAGGGTCTCACTAAGTTGTGGAGGGCCTCACTAAGTAGCTGAGGCTGGCTGCGAACGGGATCCTCCGGTCTCAGCTTCCCAAATGCTGGTATTACAAGCGTGCGCCACCACACTCGGCTATTGTTTGTGTTTTTGATGATTGCCATTCTAATTGGAGTTAGGTGAAATCTCAAAGTAGTTTTGATTTATATCTCTCTGATTGCCAATGATGTGGAACATTTCCTCATACATTTATTGGTCATTTGTATTTCTTCTTTTGGGAGTGTCTATTTAGATCCTTTGCCCATTTTTTGATTGGGTTATTTTTTTTTTCTTAGCTGTGAGTTTCTTGAGTTCTCTGTATATTCTAGATATTAGGAACAGCTGGCAAAAAATTTCTCCCACTCTGTGGGCTCTCTGTTGAGGTTCTTGGTAGTTTCCTTTGCTGCACAGAAGCACTTCAGTTTAATGCAATCCCATGCATTGATCCTTTGAGTTGATCCTTTGAGTTGCTGGTCCCTTTGGGATCTTGTTGAGAAAGTTTTGACCTGTGCCTATGTATTGAAGTGTTGGGCCTATGCCCTCTTCAAGTAACTGCAAGTTCTCTGACCTGACTTCCAGACCTTTGATCCATCTTGAATTGACTCTTGTGCAGGGTAAGAAAGTGGAGTTTATTTCCATTTTCCTGCAGATGGTTAACCAGTTTTGCCAATACCATTTGTTGAAGAGGCTTTTTTCCAGTGTATGTTTTTGGCTCCTTTGTCAAAAATCAATTGACTGTAAGTGTGTATATTTGTTTCTGAATCTTCTATTCTGCTCCATTGGTCTATGTGTCTGCTTTTGTGCCACTACCATGCTGTTTTTATTACTGTGGCTTTGTAGTAGAGTTTTAAGTCAAGTATTGTGATGCCTACTGCATGGTTCTTGTTGCTAAGAACTACTGTGACTATTTTGGGCTTTTTGTTGCTCCAAATAAATTTAAGGACTGATTTCTTTTTATGTCTCTGAGGAGTGACCTTGGTAATTTAATGGGTGTTGCATTGAATCTATAGATCACTTTTGGGAGAATGGCCATTTTGATGATATTTATTCTGCCTATCCAAGAGCATGAAAGATCTTTCCATCTTCTAAGGTCTTTTTTTTTTTTTTTCAACTTTTTATAATTTTCCTTATAGATGTCTTTTACCTCCCTGGTTAGGTTTATTCCTAAGTATTTTATTTTTCGGGGTGCTATTGTAAGTGGAATTGTTTTCTGGATTTCTTTTTTAGTGGATTTATGGTTGGCGTACATTTTTTTTAAGATTGATTTTGTATCCAGATACTTTGCTGAATTTGTTGATCAGTTCTATTAAGTTTTTTGGTTGACTTTGTTGGGTCTTCTAAGTACAGCATCATGCCATCTGCACAAAGGGATAGTTTTGGTTCTTCTTTTCCTATTTTTATACCTTTGATTTCCTTATGTTGCTTTATTGCTCTGGCTAGAGTCTCAAGTACTATATTGAACAGAAGCAGTGATAATGGATATCCTTGTCTTTTTCCTGTTTTTAGTGGAAATTCTTGCAGTTTTTCCCATACAGTAAGGTATTATAACATTTTTGTGAACAAGTCATCATAATACAAAAAATCATACATTTAATCTGTTGGATTTCTGCATGTCTAGCGATTGCTTAAAAATTTTGATGAAAATACATATTTTCTGCCTCCTACCCTCAGATTCCCATTCAATAGGATGGGGTGATGCCAGGTGTTTGGATTTTAAAATTGCATGAGACATTTTGATGTGGATGGTTAATGTACTACAATTGGAAACTGTCTAGCTTTTAGAGTACTTAGCAATATTTCTGTGCAATAATGAGATTTTTTTTGTGTGTGTGTGGTACTGGGGATTGAACTCAGGGGCATTCTACCTCCAAGCTATACCCCCAGCCATATTTTTTATTCTTTATTTTGAGACAAGTTCTCACTAAGTTGTGGAGTGCGGAGTGCTTCACTTGGTAGCTGAGGCTGGTCGTGAACCCAGATCCTCAGGTCTCAGCCTCCCAAATGCTGGGATTACAAGCGTGTGCCTCCATGCCTGGCTCCAATAATGAGATTTTTAAAGACTCAGACTGTACTGATCCTCAATAACAATGGAAGTTGGAAAATACTTGTTAAGTATGCACTTTAAGCATAAATAACTAACAATAATATTTTCAGAGAATGTGTCCATAAACAGCAAATACTATCTATGTTCCTAGATGGCTTTGTGTGTGGGTGGGGAGGTGGGGGGGCATCTACTCAGCACTATTAAAGTAGCAAATATTCATTAAATTCTAATGATATATGATATGCCAGGTACTTTTGTGTGTGGGGGGGGTACTGGGGAAGGAACCCAGAGTCATTCTACCTTTCTTATTTGGAAACAAGGTCTTGCTAGGTTGATGAATCTCACTATTTGCTGAGGCTGTCCTCGAACCTGCGATCCTCCTGTCTCTGCCTCCTAAGTGCAGGGATTACAGGCATCCACCATCACACTTGGCTTCTGCAAGGTACTTTCAATGTGATTCACATCAATTAACTTATTTCATGCTTAACAACCCTAAAATGATAAGTACTCATATGAGTCCCATATAACTGTTAAGGAAATGAAGGTACAAAGAGGTTAGGTAATTTCCTTAAAGTCACAAACTTTGGAAGTTGTTAACAGTTCAAAACATTGTTGATTTTGGATACAGGCAAGACCTGCATTAAAAAGGAAGTAGGCACGAAGTACTCATCAAAATAAATCAAGGAGATCAAAGCAAAACAAAATTTGTGAGTTCCTGAGTATGATATTAGGTAAACTTTCCAAAATTAATTTCATAAGTAGTATATCCATATATACTTTGACACTGTAGTTTCTAAAATAATTTTAGCCTAATTTTTTAAAGTAATCAGGGCAAAATTAAAGGCAATAGAAGTTTCATATGATCTAGTATTGCTAGAGAGGGAATATTAATTCAAATTACCCTAAACCTCTGATGTGACTCCAGAAACCACAGGTAGAATAAAAGTTCCTGCTTAGAAGCTGGGGCTCAAGGGCTCCAGACAGCAGAGTCATGGTGAATGACTACCTGAGCTTTCTTCACCTTGAAGTAGCTATTTGACTTGGGAAAATTTCCATCCAATATTGTCAATTTTTTTTCTTGTTGTTGTTGTTTGTTTGTTTATTTTTTTTTCAAATTCAGATTCAACAAGCCTTAACTGGGGATCTCCTCTGAGCTAGTGATGCTGCTAGCTATGAAATAATGCATTCTCCTCTCCACCCTTATGACCACAGTCTGTGGTATGTTGTTCATTATTGCTCTTACTGCTCAACATTTTATGTATGTGAAAACCAGGGCTTCGCGTGATTAGGTAAATTACCAACAAGCAACAGACTCAAGATCTGAGTCCAAGTTTAAGGTTTCCATCCATCTAAAACCTTCTTAAAAGTGGTTTCTGATTCTGTAATGATTTAAGTAGTTTACAGGTTTTATAAAACAGAACTGAACAATTTTGCAAAATTTTTAATATGCCTATATTCTCTACTCCCCTTTTGACCAATATTTACAATCACTAAAACTATGTGTTTGGGGTGGGGATGGTTGAGAGGTGTATTTGTTTGTTCAGCAAAATATAGTAAACAGTATTATATGCCAGATACCGTGTTATGTATTGTGGTGCTTGAAACAGAACAGGACATGGAGCTTACAATATAACTTGCGATACTGCTATGCAGGAGAATAGACTTCTTTTAGGACACATAACACAGAGATTCTAACTAGTCCAGACAGTAAGACTTAAAGGTAGACAGGCTAAGTAAGAAATGAAGAAGAGAAATCTTCAGATAATTTTTTCTTCTTCCTTATCTTCTGTTCTAGTAGATTACATGGATAGTTTTGCTTGTGATGGGATCAAATTCCTTTCCCTCCTAATTGTATGTCAATGACCTTCCTGAGTAGCTCAGAGTGAGTTCTACCAAGGGGAGGTCTATATTTTGAATACAAACCAAATAAAAGAAGGCTTGGAAAATTAAAGTGCTTTTTCCCAAACCAAAAATTGGCAAGAACATCAAATATACCACCTCTACCTTTAAGAAAACTTCAACATTTAGCTTAATTTTTATTATGTTTTTGAAGTCTATAAATCTCCATTGTACATTTTCCACAGAATAATGCACTCTAATTCCATTGATATTAAAGAAAGCACATGAATTACTCTGGCCCACTAAATGAGGGAATCGGAACATGATGGAAGAATGGCCAAGGATCAGAGTTTCCATTCTCTTCCAAGGGAAACCAAATGAGAAAAATAATACATCCTGAAAGCCAGAGTTCTGATCACAATTCTGGAAAGATGGATGAAATAGGATATTTCATTTTAAAAAAAATTGTGCTTTGAATTCCAATTGAGTCTAAAAGGTTATGCAGAGTGCACCGTATCACCCTTCCATTCAGGCTTATCAATGAAACCTCCTTGGGGGTTCTCCAAATGCCTGCATATACATTTAGAGAAACAAAGTCAGGTACTTTTGTATAGATCATGGGCTATCTATTCAAAAGTCTTATGTTTGATATAGACCTCCCACTACTTTAAATCTACTGTTCATAAATTTATCTATCTAAACTCTCCAAAGACATAGTTTTCCCCTGCAGTGTGGTTTCCAACATAACTATGGTGTAGCACTGTGGATTATGGGTTAGGAGACAGGAGCCCTGACTCTTCCAGTAATAGAACCTATCAGAAAATCTGAACCAAGCTCTGCACATTAGAATCATATGGGCAACTTTAAAAAATTTCTGTGCCCATGTCCCGGCACCAGGGCCTCTGATTTGGTTGGTTTTGAGTGACACCTGGGCAGCGATAGTTTCTAAAATCTCCCCCATGAGAATCTAATGGGAAGCCAGGTTTAAGAACCACTGAATTGTATGAATTTCTGCAAGTCCTTGAATAGTCTGTGTCTTTCTTAGTTTTCTCATTTGTAAAATGAAATAACTTCTAAAGCATCTTTTTTTTTTTTTTGCGGTACTGGGGATTGAACTCAGGGGCATTCTACCTCCGAGCTACACCCCCAGCCCTATTTTTTTTTATTCTTTATTTTGAAACCGAGTCTCACTGAGTTGCGGAGTGCCTCACTAGGTAGCTGAGGCTGGCTGCGAACCCGGATCCTCCGGTCTCAGCCTCCCGAATGCTGGGATTACAAGCGTGCGCCACCACGCCCGGCTCTAAAGCATCTTTTAAAAACAGATAAGGATTGTGCATATAACGGTGGTTTGGAAATTTCATGTCTATTCTATCGTTAATGGATACTTATTATTTCTTCACTGTTAGCCCAGTGGAGTTAATAAGCATGACACTTGACCACTTGACCCTCTCTCTGTTCTATCTTTCGATTGGGATTCAATAAAGATAATGATAGCAAACCTTTACAAAGTGTTTGTGCTAGGAAATTGTATAAAGTGGTGTGAATAAAGTGTGACCAGCAGACCAAAGCACAAAAACTATCACCAATGATGATGAGATATGTACAAAAATTGACATTGTTAGAAATTTTAAAGTAGTTTGGATTTCTGTTGTATATATGTTCCTTTTGGTCACTTAATTTGTAATAATTCATTTTAATACATTTTATCACAAAAGTATGTGTTAGCAGCAGTTTGAGAACTTAACTCCCCCCCCCAAACTAGCATGTCACCACAGATAGTTTGAAAGATTAAAGACCCTTATGGGTGTCATCTAATTTAATCCTCTCCAGTTATTCTATAAAGCACTTGTCCATTTTATAGCTGAGAAAGCTGAGCATTACAATTATTTTCTTAAGGTTGTACTATTAGTAAGATTTGTAAATCAGAAGGATTGCATCCAGGAGGCCTGAATCTGGAGCTCAGAGCCATGGAAATGAGAAGACTTGCAAGTTTCTTCCATTGAACTATCGTCAGGTCAGAGAAGCATCCTGTGCCAGGGGGTGATGATGCTAGGCAGGGTCACCTTCAAGCTGTGTGACCCCTCACGTTTTCTGTGTGTTTTATCCTGTATTCATAATTACAGTGGGTTGCAGCCTTGTGAACATAGTTAAGCCTCCTTTAAAAAGTTCAAATTCTGAGTTGTCTGGATATTTATAAAACCAAACCAGAGATAATGAAAAGGGACTATTTCAAACCAGCAGAGTAACCTGCTTGCCACAAAATGGCAAGTTTGAATTTTTTTTTCTGCTATCAGCAAAATGAAGTTAGTAAAAGAAAATAAAGAAGTTACTTTTACACATACCCTGGTCACCTGTATTTTAAGTTATAAGCCTGCTGAAGATGTCTAGTGAGTCATGTTTATATGCTTTTACAGTCTGAGTAGGAAGAAATAGCATCTTAGAGAAGTTTCTAAGACTCTCTCCCCAGGGGGGAGGCACTTTTTACCCCAAGATATTTTTCTATTTTCCCCCTAGAACTTTACTTTTTATCTGAAAGATAAAAAGATAAAAACTGTTGGATTTCCCCCTCTTTTTATTTGTTTTAATATATTTAATTTAATATAAATATGTTTAGTTTACTTAATTTAATATGTTTAATATTTAAAGAACATGTTTACTTTCCTAAGTGGTAATTCATATGTAAGGCAAATTAAATTCAACAATCTTTATCTTCCATCTTTGAGATCATTGTTTAAAATCAACTATTCTCCCGTAGAGAATAAAATGGTTTAGATTTGTTTTGCACACACATTTTCAGAAATGTCTCTCCTATGTAGAGTGAGATGTATTTATATTACTAAGAACATTGAAAGAAGACAGAGGGAAAAATAACTGAGTGGCATATTTGAGCATTACAATGGAAATAAAATCCATGTGAAATTTTAGAATCAGGAGAGTTAACTCTACATTTCTCCTTGGTGTGGAACAGCAGTTTGCAAAAATCACCTCTTCTTGGTATAACAAGATTCCAGGGACCTTCTACAGTGTTGGTGTGACACGGCATGCCCGGAAATCCATGCAGATGACTGTCTCAGACTTCAGCTCTTATTTCCAAATCACTAAGTACTGAAAAGTAAATTTAACTTTACAGTAATCACTTGCTAGTTCCTTGCTGTGCTGAGCATTAGAAAACGAATGCAATTGTTCCTCCTTAATAATGAGGGATGAGCTCCGAGACCCCCAGTGACTGTCTGAAACCACAAGTAATACCAAACCCTCTAGATACAATGTTTTTTTCTATATACACATACCTATGATAAAGTTTAATTTATAAATTAGACAACTAAGAAATTAATTGCCAATAACTAACAAATTAGAACAATTAAAACAATATAGTATAATAAAATTTATGAGCATATATTCTCTCTCAAAATAAGTGTATTGTATTTTAAGACCAAGTAGACTAAGAATTAAGGAACTAAGAATTAAGGAAGCAAAATCTCAGAAAGAGGGGTTCTAGTGTACACTGGTGACGAACACACTGTACAGATGAGGTATTCAGAAAGGAGCAGGTGCACAGAACCAGAAGCTGCCAAGCAATAAGTGGCCTGTATTTAGGGCATGATGTTGTGTTGGGAAATTGATGGCAGAAATATGAGATGAAGAGACTGTCATCTCTTCCCAATTATTTACTGAGCATCTCTGTCAAAGAATTCAGTTCCATCAATGAAAGGAGGGAAAGAAGTAGTTCTTGCTTTCAAATGAGGTGGAATTTTTTTGTTTGTTTGTTTTGTTTTTTAATGGAGAAAGAATTCCCAGGCAAAGTAAAAAGTCTGGAGCACAACTCCTCACAGATGATGTGGAGAGGAAAGAGGAAGAAGTGACTAACTCTCCACACCGAGCTCTTCCCTCTGTTTTCATTCCCCTTACCTTTTGTGTCAGTCTTCTCAAGCTAGGAAGTCCAAGGTGCCTGCTGATAAAGTTCCTGGTGAGGGGTCACTTCCTGATTTGCAGATGTGTCCTCTCTTGGGAGCTGGAAAAAGGAGAGAGGGTGAAGGAGAAAGAGGGAGAGAGTGAGAACAAGAGAAAGACATCCTCTCCCTGCTTCTTATGAGGACACTGATCTGATATCATGACAGCCTCACCTCTATAATTTCATTTAAACCTAAGTACTTGTCAAAGGTCTCCACCTCCAAATACCATCATATTGGAGGGTTACAGCTTTAACATATGAAATGGTGCGAATACAACTCAGTCCAGAGCACCTTTCCAGAATGTCTATCAAACACACATTCTTCAAGACTTTCAAGTATCTTGCTTTAAAAAAGTCTTATATTTAACCAAATAGATCTGGTCATTTCTCATTTTGCTCATCCGAAAATCATTACATTCAAATTCAATTGATTGCTTCAGTAAATATTTATCATGATTATCCTGTACAAAACACTTTTGCTGTTTTCACTTTGGCCTTTACTACACTGAACACCATGTCTGAAAATATATATTGACCAGTCAGTGCATTGGTATAGAGTGAATGTTTAAGTAAATGAATTGCTATAAGAAAATGTCTTACTAGATAGTAGCGAAAAGGAATAGAAGTAGTTCATTAAGAAGACTAGGGGTTCATCATTGGTTAATCAACTATAATAACTTATGAGGATAGGGTTGGGAGAGAAATCATAGAAAGCTTTGGGAAGACCCATACCCTTATAAATTATCAGAAGAAAGTCCTGAGAAGAGAGTAGTGTTTGGTTAACCATGCCCTGAGAAACCTAAATATATTTAGCCAGATTTTGAACAGGAATGCAGATTGCTTTTCAGTTCTAGAGGCTCTTTCTAAATAAATTTAGTTTTACTTCAGATTACAAAGTTTGATTTGGAGGCATCTGGGTCTTCAATTTAAAAATACCCCAATAATAATAATGGCTTGCTGCATTTGCCTGAAGCTGTTTTCTGTTTCTCATCTACAGTTTGACACTTCTTATTGGCAACTAATGGAAAAAAGGTGATGGTCTAACTACCTTTTGCCTATACTCCATTCCTTCTTCCTTTCCAACAACCAGCCTGCTTCACAGCTCAGTCCTGGAAGAAGAAAATATTGCAACATATCCATCTAAGAAGTGAGTAACTTTGCCTGAAACATGAAATGGACAACGGCTCAAAACTTGAGACAAGAACGAGAGAGATCAGGCCAAGAGGAGATTTGGCAATGGGGAAGTCGGTCTCTTGGAACATATTAGAATTTCCAAGAAACAAATTAAATGTGATTTAAGGAAAATGGGTGTGTTCCTCTAATCCAGACATAGAGGGAAAATTGCAACCAGGGTTAAGTGCTGTGAATGAGCCTGATTCTGAGCTCTACAAGTCATTGCTCTTTTTTTTTGTTTTATCAAAGATTGCAGAATGCAGTTCCCATGCTGAGCTTTTTGTTGGTTGGTTGGTTGGTTGGTGCAGTTGTTGCATTTTGTTGGTTTGTTTTGCTTCAGAGCTTGAGACTTTCAGGGCATGCATTGGACTCCAGTTTCTAATGCCCAACACATGTGCAAAAGACAGGGGAAATAGATTTTTATCTTTTTCTAAACTTTCAAATTGATGTCAGCATCAGGCCAGCTTGGGCTCACTTGTAGCTTGTGCTAAATGAACTTGACTTCTCCCACTCTGGCCAATAGAAGGTACTAATTACTAATTCACCTGCCTCCCTAATTTCTGCTTTCTCACAATTGGCTCCATTTGACTTACAAGCTCACTTCAGGTAGGAGCCTAAGTTTGGTCAACAAAGCAACACAGCAATGAATCAGCCCTATTGTTATTTTGTGTGTGTGTGTGTGTGTGTGTGTGTGTGTGTGTGTGCATGTGTGTGTGGTGCTGAAGATTAAACTCAGGATCTGCACATGTTAGCAAGTGCTCTACCACTGAGCTTCACACAGAGCCTCCACTTCTGTTGCTAACACCTGCCTGAGCCCTTCCAATCACCGAGCCCTCATCTCCATCATTTTCTTGATAACCAGCCAATACAGTACCTCATCTGTGTCCAGAGCCCTATTTTTCTGCATCTTTGTCTCCATGCCTACAACATAACATCCACTGCAAATCTATGATCCTGACTTCCTGGCACCTCACATCCTGCTTCAGTCAGTCTCTACCCAGATTGTCCATTCTCGCCAGCACCTCAGGACAGCTTGCTCCTACTGCTTATGCTCTCTCCAGTTCTTACTCTCATTGATCTGGGATCAGACCTCAGGCTGCAGTGTCTCCCTGATGGCTGTGATCCCCTGGCTTCAGATGGTCTTGCCCGTCAGCCACCGAGTGCTCTTTCCGATACTCTAGAAGAGGCAAAACAAAACTGAGCATGGTGGCACACACCTATAATTCCAGATACTCAGGAGGTTGAGGCAGAAGGATCACCAATTTGAAATCAACTCGCATAACTTAGAGAGACCCTGTCTCAACATTTAAAAAAGAAAAATAGAAAAGGCAAAAGGGAGAAAACAGCTCTGCTTTCTCTCCTCTCAATGGAATCTTAGACTTGCAAGGTACATCTTTATGTCATGGAGTAAGAAAAAAAATTGCATGAACTAGTCAGAGACAGACAACTTGGCAGCATCTCCAAGTGCAGAATAAATGCTGCCTCCTGGAATTTGAAGAGGAAGAAGTTCCATGGTTTATCTGATATAAGTCAGTGTTTATCAATAACAAGGTATTTTGAGAGCAGAGGCAACTAGTGACCCAGGAAAAACAAAACTATAATTCTGATAATCTGTATCTAATCTCACTATGACATCTGTTTGAGTCTCCTATCAACATGATGATTATAATTACTACCAATTTTTAAATTTTTAATGCATGCTACAGTACAGGCTCAAGGAAAGGAGAAAAGTATAGAGTGAAATTTCCATCCCACATGTGGCCTTGCAAAAAATGTTTTTTTCAATTTTTCCCTGATGAATATGGACTATTTATGTAGGAAAGAATGTATACACATTTTATTGAATTTAAGCAAAAATGAGATAAAAAACACAGACTGTTGTCCCATTTACTTTTTAAAATGAATATGTCTTGGGCATTATTCTACAGGAGCACACATACTGTGGACTAAGCACATTGTTTTAACAATTGTATAGTGCTTCAAGATCTGGTAATCTACTTCATCAACATACCGAGATTCTAAACTCAAGAATATCAAACTAAGCGAGTATAGCCACTCTCAAAAAATGAGTAGATACAGCCGGGCATGGTGGCGCACGCTTGTAATCCCAGCATTCGGGAGGCTGAGACCGAAGGATCTGGGTTCGCGGCCAGCCTCAGCTACCTAGTGAGGCACTCGGCAACTTAGTGAGACTCGGTTTCAAAATAAAGAATAAAAAAAAAAAAAATAGGGCTGGGGGTATAGCTCGGAGGTAGAATGCCCCTGAGTTCAATCCCCAGTACCACAAAAAAATAAATAAAATAAAATAAAATAAAATAAAATAAAATAAAAAATGAGTAGATACATGTTTTCTTCTACACATGGAAGCTAGAGCGATTATTTGGAAATAAGGGCAACATCATATAGATGAGCAGAGACTCCAGGGGAGTGGCTGAGGGGGATCAGGGAAGGGAGATGAAGGCATAAAGAATGTAACAATTGAAATAATGCAATGAAGATATACAAAACTATAAGTTCCAGTATCAAAGACATGCACAGGGAGGGCGAGGGAGAGAGGAAGGGTCTGGTGGAAGGGAACCAAGAGCTGTGTGATTGTGTTTGTCTGACACTTTGTACCTTAATATGTTGTAAAATTACAATACACACACACACACACACACAGAGTCAAAAAAGTATAGAAGACAGAAAACGTAATTTGCCTGGCGATGAGCTGCACCAAAGGCCAGAACGGCTGTGTCAACCTGAAGCCTTGGCCTGTCCCTGAGAAGAGCAAATGGGACAGATGATGAGTCAGGAAAGGCCTGACCCCTCTACACAAAGCTAAGGAGGCCAAGAAAGAGAGGAAACATGAATTAAAGACCAGAGTAGGAGCTGTGACTGATTCAAATGGGTTGTTGGTTTTTAAAGACACCATCCAGGCACTTTTCAAATGGTCTGCAGGTGGAGATGGATTTGGCCTCCCTAGAGGCGGGGGACAAGTTTCAGTTTATAACTAGGAAAGGGTGATAAGGAAGAGGTCAAATACTATGGGGTTTTCCTTTAAGTTATAATCAACATGATGTCATATGAAAGAAACCAAGACCAGATTTTATAGCTGCATCCGTGAAACAGTATCACTTCTCTAGACACCAGAATCCTGTGATTTTCCATTAGGCAAGACCTTTTAATAGCTTGGCTAAAATAAGTTTTGTTTAGGCCTTCAAAAGAAGAGTCTTGCATTGAAGGAAGCCCGGCACACATGGCACTTTTTGTTTTGTTTTGTTTTTGCAGCGACCCTGCCTTAATAGAGGTGTGACGGCTGCTGGATGACGTCAGAGAACCCCAGGGCTCTGCTCCAGGCAGGGTGCTCTGGAGAGCTCTCTGTTGGCCATGGACACAGATGTGGATCATATGGCAGGAACAGCTGGCTCTGGCAGGGAAGCAGCCCTCGCTCCTCCAGGTCTTTAGGTCTGAGTTTTGTTTGCTGCTTTTTGTCCCACGCGACCTTCTGACTAGAACAAAGTGTATGAATGTGTCTCTCCAAAATAAGGAGAAAGGCTGCCAGGAGAGCACTTCTAAGGAAGTAGTTTCATTCAGGGAACCCGAAGGAGAAAGGAAATAGTTTGAAAAAGAGTTTAAGTTCAGGGTGAGCGGCTTGCCAATAGATAGACATTGTGGGCAAAATAAGAGCTGGTTCCCAGGAGTTTGGAAGAGTGGGTGTTTCATCAGGAAATGCAATGCTGCCCACAGGGAAAGATGCGCAGGTGCCTTTCATAAGACCCTGTTTCCATTAGTAACAATTCTGAGGAAGAGCATTAGAATGAGCTCTCTTGCCATCCCTGTCTGCAAGCCCCAGTTCCCCAGGAGTGGCATATTGCCAGGGGCAACTACATTCAGTTATGTCTAAAACCAGGGGTACCTTCACTAAGGATCCAGAGGAACCAAGTCATGACTATTTCAAGTAGAATTTCTCTCTGCATCAATTTCAAGTTTTGATGGTTCTAGACTTGTCACTCAACACATGCAATTTATATTCCATGAAGGCAGAAAGAACTTCAAATCTGTTGGAGGGGCTTCAAGGCTGGGTATTAACTGAAAGCAACGTAGGTGATTTGGGACCAGTCGTTGAGTTCCATATCATATGGCCATACTGGTCTGTCTTGACCTATTTTATAAAAGAGAAGACAGCTCATGTTTTATATCACCTCAGGGAAAAATAAATTCTTTACTTGCTTGGGAGATTGAAAATCACATCTACAGCAGAGGACTGTCTAGCCTTTTAGCTCGCTTCTGGTGGGTCTGTCGTAGGCAATGTGGCTTTATTTAATTTGGCATAGCTTTCTGTTATTACTGAACAGGAGGGAAGTCAGGTTTTTTTTTATTTTAAAAATATCACATTATATTCTGGGAATATGCAAATGTCAGTGAAAAAGAAGAAATGTAGGTTGTGTTAACAGTAAAAATCTTCACATATTACTCCTAAGCACACCGTTACCAACTCATTAAGCCAGTGATGCTGTGGAAAATCCACAGATTTTAGATTCATACAGAACAACAATCATATTCTATAACTTCCACGTTGTGGAACCTCATGCATGTTCCTTAGCTGTCCTAATCTTTATTTCTTCATCTGTGTGGTGGTATTTATAACAAATAGGTGTTAATCTTTATAATGGCAGTAGTCAAAATGTGAGCTCGAGTTCTTGCCTTATCTACTTTCCTTTCTTTGCAGATTTTCCTTAATAAAACAAAAGTTCTATGACAATCTGGAATATTTAGGTCCTTTCCTTCCAGATGCAGGGTAGAATATACTTGTAAAATATTTCCCTTTTATACTGATTTATCCAATTGATTAATTATCCAAAGGAAAGTGAGGTAGATTTATAGCACAATAGAAGTATTATAGCTTCATACTAGGTTAACATAGGTGTTGAAGGCATAGGATTTGAACTTGGGAAGTCTTCAGTTCACATTGTAGTTAATCATCATCATGTGTGTAACCCTGGATACATTCCTTAGCACAAACACATCATGCCTATGATATGAGAGAAAACAAATACACGTCATTAGGTTGTTACTTGATCAACTGTACCGACTGTTCTAGGCACAGAGAACAAAGATAACGGGAGAGATGCAAATCCTGCCTTCACTAGGGCTAACATCTGAGTGGGGAGGGACAGACAGAAGTATGTAAACAGATGAATACAGAATACAAAGTCAGATAATGCTAGCTGACTGAAGAACATAAACAGAGTGGGTGATGGAGCTGGCATGCTATTTGATCCAGAATGGCCTTGTAGAGAGGACACACTTGAGCTGAAACCTGAATGTGCACAGGAGGCAGTCTTCTGAGGAATTCTGTGTGAGGAGAGTTGCAGGATGATGAAGAGTCAGGTATGAATGTGGCGAGTTGAGAATGAGCTTCTGAGTTTAAGACAAGGAAGGCGGGAGCGTGTGAGCAAGGGAGACAGGTAGGGCTGAGGAGGTCAGCAGGGAGGAGTTGATGGAGGACTTTCAGGCCATGGTAAGGAATCTAGATTGTATCTAAGAGAAATATGTAAGGAGGTAGATAACATTAATGCTTCTGAAAGATGGTTCTGGAGGGTGAGTGGAAGGATACACTTTAGGTTGGGTCTATAAATTAAATTGGCTAACTCACCATAGTGTTCTTAAACAGTGCTCCGCACACAGTAAACTGGAAAAAAAAAAAAAAAAAGCTTTGTTATTATTGGCTCTTATCAATTGTGTATATGAAATGGTTAAGAAACAATCTGTTATTATTTTGAATGTGAATCTCTGACTGCTTGGGAAGAGGTTAGATTATCACAAAGGAGATAACATGAAGAAACTGGCTTCTAAATATTATGTTAAAGGAAAATGAAATGGGAGGAACTTTTGAACCACAATAGGCTTCTTTTTTGGGACCCTGGCAGCCAAAATACAAAATCCATACCTCCACCCCCATTATATTAAAGATATTTATAGCAGTCAGTTCAGGGCAGTTGGTCAGGCATAACAGGCACACTCTGAAGAAATGAATGGAACTGGAATTTCCGGCACATTGCTTATAGCAATATGGGAACACAAATACCATGTAGTACAAAAAAGAAAAATTGATTAGACTCAGTTTGTTTGAAGATTGTGTGGACAAAGTAGCTAATAATTCCTTTATGTATTTTTACCCGTATGTGTAACCCTCATATAAGAAAGTGAAATGTTTTTTATAGGCTGGTATTATGAGTAATCATGAAAGGCAGAAATACTGATATTAATGCCAACCAGGACAAATGGAGGACACAGAAAGAATGCAATCAGACATTACTTTAATGAGAACAAGGACTAATTTTCAAAGCCATCTCCATCTTAGCATAGGCTGATTAGAATTTAATCACAACTGTTTGTTGTGATACGTGTCTGTAGGTGTGGGTGATTAAATGTGTGTTTATGTCAACTCTTTATTTAACTATATATTGTTAAGTCCATAGAGAGGGCTTGGCCATTTTTGCTTACTTACTTTTGTTATCTTTATGGAGTTTGGAGTTAAAGAACTTCTAATGAATCAATAAGGATATATATCAGAATCAGTTGTATCCAACTGATAATATGCTTGTTTAGCTTCATCCTATGCACATAATATACATTACCATATTTTATTGAAACAACCATAACAAATGTTAATATTGTTATTTTATAAATTCAAAGAAATTTAATAATTTGCTGTTATAAATAGCTAAGTCAAAATTGAGACCCAGATCTGACTCTACAGTCAGTTTACTTTTATAACCATGCCATATTGCACACTAATTGCATTCATACCTGTGCTAACTTAATTGTAAGGCATCACACATAATCACAGATGTCTGCACTTACCTTAATAGACATGATGAACGTCTGTGCTATTTATTGAATTATCAAAAATTCCAGGCTTCAGATTTTGCTTACTTTCTGCAATTACAATTGCAATATTGTGTCACAGCACACTTGCAGAGTATCAAGGTCACAGTGAGATAATACAAAAAGAAAAAAAAAATAATAGGACGGAATTAAAGTAATCATTAGATGAAGCATTAGAGTTTATTCAGAGCCATATCAAGGAGATCCACAGCCCACAAGCTTAGCCAACTGAGCTATATTTGCTATAATTATATTAGGGATGGTGATGGTTTGCACATTTATTGTATTATGCTTTGAGATCATGTACATCATTTAAGCAAGGAGAGTTTTTAGGAATGATATTAGTTTCAGTCTAAATTTAATTTTTGAAAAGTAAACAATGCACAGTACATCCAAACCACAGCTGAAGGGAAAGTCTTAGCTTTGTACCTAACAACATATCTTCTTTGGGAATTTGAAAATCCAGCCTCCCACCACCCCCACCTCAAAAACTCATCTTGATTCAACTGTGGCTCTGACACTCAGCTCTTTAATTTGGTCTTCTCTAACAGCTGACTTCAATTTTTGCCTGTTTATGGAAGTAAATTAAAAGAACACACTGCCTGTGATCCAGTGGCTCTCTGTGTCAGAGTCCTATTCAGCTCCTAAATCAAAATCCAGATAGTTGTCAGGAGAACTAATCCTTATGTAAACGTGATTGCATTTGTGGGGCAGAGCACAGAAAGGCTCAGAGAGACCAGGAGGAAGCATGTCACTTTCCCAGGTACTTCAGGGGTCAATGTCTTTGTTATGTATGTAATTTTCTAAATAATGAGTTTTGAGCACTCCTGATCTGGAAGCCTCAGGTGGTTGAAGTTTGGGCAGTGAGTTTATGTACATGTAAGAGTCTTCAATATTTAGTGATTGCCAGAGCATCCCCCTGGCAACAGTACTTACAAAACACGAGGACAAATACCTAAAGAGTATCCTCCATCAGGCTTTAACTCATATTGCTTCTCTCAAATTCAAAGATGCTTTGGTGTGAGATATGCCTAAATCTCATGAAAAGACACCCAATTTTAAGTATAAATAAACTGATGGGATTGCACTTTCTATTTCTAGGCATTCAAAGAAAATAAACAAAACTAAAAATATGATTTTACTGGCAGTGAAAAGACTCTTATTAAAGCCATATGACTTCTTATATGTTCTTGAAATCCTCAAATCTGGGAAGTACCAGGTCATGGTCATTGTTTCTTGGAAATGCTTGAAGTAACTGCTGGGAAATAATCCACCTGGATGTGGAGCTGCTTGATATGGTGTGAACGTGCTATCTTTGAGAAACAAGACCATATTTTGCTATATAGACTGTCATCAGAATCATAAGATGATCCTATGACATGAATATAAGGCATGGCAGATACTCTATGAGTTCTTCAAAGAATACTACTAACTTAAGTGACCATCCTAAGTATTTCATTGGTAATTATAATCCCAGTGCGTAGTATCACAAAAATGTTTAAGCACTAAGATCTTTCAGCTCAGAAGTGGTTGCATTTTTAGCAGAAGTGGATGATGATTTTGCTTTAGGCTTGAAAGATTTTTGATATTCCGCTTGACTAACTGCAGTAAAATATACTCCTAAAGTGCAAAATACTAACTTTTCCTTTTTAGAAAAGCAATTATGGGTAGGTCAGTTAAGATTGGGTTATTGTGTTCCTTTTGAAGACATGTTCGTGTAACAATACCTAAAGTATACTATATGCCTTTTTCTGGGAGTTAATTCCATGAATTCTAGACAGAGAGGACAGGGAGGAGGGGCTGAAAAGAGGCTGCTGTGTCTGGCACAGAGCTAGGGTGAAAAAGGCACAAACCAGGATGGTAATGGTAGGGTGGTCAGGTGCAAAGCTGCAGACAGAAGGGCTTCAGAGATTGTTTTAAGTGTAAGGGGAGAGTTTTAGGAAGAACACTCTGACTTCTTTGTGGGCTGAAGCAGACAACAGGAGAGGCTGTTTTAGTAATCCTGGGGAGGGAATGAGGGTGATTTAAGATGGGATGCCCAGTGAGACTGGAGATGATAAAATGGATTTCCAACTATTTGGGAGGTCCTATATGATAGACTTTATGCTATAAGAGGTGGGGGTAAAACAATCTAGGCCATATACTCTATGTGCAAATTTTAATTTTCAGGAATCTCAATATCTGCTAGAAAGATAGGTTATAAAAAGAAAGTTGTCCTTGAGAATGATAAATGCTCTCATAGAGTCAAATGCATGGCATTTTGGAAAGTCTATAGACTAGGAAACCAATCCTTAGGAAGACTTCTCAAAAAGTGTCAGCATCTAATAGATTACCAACTACTTGTCAGAAAGTGTTGTGCAGTTAGTTGCAACAGTGTTTTACAGAACCCCCAGAGTTATTTCATTGTTGTCTCCAAATTTATTGATAAAGAACCTAGAGTTTTGTAAGGTTAAATGTTATATCTTGCCTAAGAACATACAGATGGGTAAACACAGGATCACTTAAACATTTAGTCAATAATGACATGTGTTCACAGTAGTAAATAAGAAACATGGTTCTTCTATGCACCAAACTTTCCTAATTAAGACCAAGGATTGATAGTGCCTACAAAGCTTCTCGCTTGAGTTCCTTGGTGGATGGTAATGCCGCTGATTGAAATAAGCAACACTGCAGGAGAAACAGACTTTGGGGTGTAAGGAGCGCACAGGAGGAGTGGAATGCATTAGATGTGGAGGTGCCTGTGACACGTTCAAGTGGAAATATTAGCAAGGGCAAAGATTTTGATAAAATGCCAGTGCCCACCTAATAAAAACCAGTTTAGTCACATCATCTCACTTTAATTCCAGATACAAATGAGAGCTACGGACAATTGATTTCCAGATGAAGTATTTTTGAATAGGGGTATCATAATAGAAAGATATGTTTGCAATCTTACACATACTGATTTCCAAATGAAATAAGCTTGTTGTTTTCTCTCTTGGGAGCTTGAAAAGAATTTTAGTTTTTGTTGGCTTGGTTTTTTAAATGTATTTTTAATTGTTTCAAAAGCCATAAAAATTGTAACTATTAATGGGTACCATGAAATGTTTTAATATATGTATGCATTGTGTAATATTAAAGTATATTTTAAAAGTTTATATCCTCAAATATTTATCACTTCTCTGTAGTGAAAACATTCCAAATTCTTCTAGCAGCTGGGCGTGGTAGTGCACGCTTGTAATCCCAGTACTTGGGAGGCAGAGACCGGAGGATCTGGGTTCGTGGCCAGTCTCAGCTACTTAGTGAGGCCCTCCTCAACTTAGTGAGACCCTGTTTCAAAAATAAAGAATGAAAAATAGGTCTGGGGGTGTATCTCGGAGGTAGAATGCCCCTGGGTTCTATCCCCAGTACTGCAAAAAAAAAAAAAAAAAAAAAAAAACCAACTTCTAGCTTTTTGAAACATATAGCGCATTATTGTTCTCCGTAGTCACCCTAGTGTGATAGAAGCAAGCAGCACACCAGAAATTGCTCTTGTCTAACTGTAACTTAATACCCATTGATCCCCACCTCACTCAACCCTACTCTTCCTGGCCTCTGGAAACCACTATCTCGTTCTTAGCTTCTATGAAATCAACTTTTTTCATTTCCACATGTGAATGAGATCATGAGATTCTTGTTTTTCTGTTTCTGGCTTACTTCACTTAGCCTAATAATCTCAAGACCTATCCATGTTCCCTCAAATGACAAGATTTCATTCTTTTTATGGCTGCGTAGTATTCCATTGTGCATATGTACCACATTTTCTTTATCAATTCATCAGTTGGTGGACACTTGGGTTGTTTCTATGTCTTGCTATTGAGAAGAGTGCTGCACAGAACATGGAGAGTGGTGTCCCTTTGACACACTGATTCATTTCCATTAGATATATACCCAGTAATGGGATTATTGGATAATATGGTAGACCTATTTTTAATTTTGTGGGAACCTTCATATTGTTTCCCATAATGGCTATATAAGTTTACTTTCTCACCAACAGTACTTAAATGTTCCCTTTTTCGCATATCCTCATCAATACTTGTTTTCTTTAGTTTTTTTGATTAGAGCCATTCTTCCTAGGGTGAGGCAATATCTCATTATGATTTGATTTTCATTTATCTTATGATTAGTACTGTTGAACTTTTTTTTATTCATGTACCTATCGGCCATTTTCATGTGCCTTCTAGGAAGCATCTATTTAGATCTATTGCCTACTTAAAATACTTGTATTAGTGCATTACAATTATACATCACAGTGAGATTCAAGGTCATACAAACAAATGTGCACACAGGTCTTGGTGTGCTTCCCTTCAGGTCTCACTGCACTTCCCATCCCCCCACATACATCATAGTGAGATTGGTGGTGACACCTTCATACACGGGCGGGCACAACACAATTTGAATTGTTTCTTTCATCAGTTCTTCCCTTTCTTTCCCCCTCTACCCTTCCCTATCTCCTTCCACTATTCCACTGATCACTCTCCTCAGTTATATAAAGTCCGTTTTGTTTCCTACATTTTCTTTAGCTTCCACATATGAGAGACTCAACCCTTGACTCTCTGAGACTGTCTGTTCTCACTTAGTATAATATTCTCTATCCATTTTCCTGCAAAATGACTTAATCTTGCTCTTCTTTGTGGCCGAGTAAAATTCCATTTTGTGTGTGTGTATCGCATTTTTCTTATCCATTCCTCATTTTAATTGGGTTATTTGTTTTTCTACTATTGTGCTTGGAGTTTGTTATAAATTCTGAATATCAACTCCTTGCCAGATGTATAGTGGCTCCAATGTTTGTTCTTAGCACCTTTGTAAAAAATCAGTTGGCTGTAGATGCATGGATTCACTTCCAAGCTCTCTATTCTGTTCCATTGGTCTAAGTATCTTTATTTGTGCCAATACCATGTTGTTTTGATTATTACAGATTTGTTGTACCCTTTGAAGTCAGGTAGTATAATATCCCTTGCTTTGTTCTTTTTGCTCAAGATTGCTTTGGCTATTTGGGGGGTTTTGTGGTTCCATATAAATGTTAGAATTGGTTTTTTTCTAGTTTTGTGAAAAGTGTCATTGGAATTTTGAATAGAAATTGAAATGACTCTGTAAATCACTTTAGGTCTTATGGCAATTTTAATTCTATTAATTCTTCCAATCCATGAAAACAGAATGCCTCCATTTTGTTGTGTCTTCTTCAATTACTTTCATCAACGTTTTATAGTTTTCATTATAGAGAACTTTGAATTCTTCAGTTAAGTTTATTCTTTTAAGTATTTTGATTTCTACTTCAGATAATCCACTATTGGTATACAGCAACGCTACTGACTTTTATACATTAGTTTTGTACCCTACAACTTTGCTTAGTTCATTTACGAGCTCTAATAGATTTTTTTGGCATTTTCAATATAAGATGATGTCATTGACAATTTGACCTTTTTTTTTTTTTTTCCAATTTGGATATCCTTTATTTCTTTCTCTTGCCTGATTACTCTAGATTGGACTTCCGGAATCAAATTGAATAAAAATGGTAAAAGTGGGTTCCTCCTCCTCCTCCTTTTCCCCCTCCCCCTCCTCCTCCTCCTCCCCCCCTTCCTCCTCCTCCTTTTCTTCGTCGTCGTCCTCCTCCTCCTCTTCCCATGATGGGGATTGAACTCAGGCACATTCTACCTCTGAGCTACACCCTCAGTTCATTTTTAAAGTTTTGTTGGATAAAAGGATCTTTCTGAGAGTCTCACTATATTGCTGAGGCTGTCCTTGAATCTGTGATCCTTCTGGCTCAGCTTCCCAAGCACTGGGATTAGAGACATACACTACCATGCCTGTATTTCTTCCAAATCTTAAAGAAGAAGCTTTCATCTTTTCCCCATTCAGTATAATGTTAGTTGTTGGCTTATTATAAATGGGCTTTACTGTATTGAGTTGTGTTCCTTCTGTACAAAATTTATGCAGTATTTTATCATGAAGGGATGGGGATGTTGAATATTATCAAATGCCTTTTCTGCATCTATTGAAATGACCATATTTTTTCTTTCATTCTGTTGATGTGTGTGTCTTGTTTATAAATTCCCATTTATTAAACCATTCGTGCACCTCTGGAATGAATACCACTTAGTCATGAGGAATACTTTTTTTGAAGTGCTAATTGAATTTGGTTTGCTAGGATTTGGTTGAGGATTTTTGTGTTAATGTTCATCAAAGATATTGACCAGTCATTTTCTCTTTTGTTGTTGTGTCATTATCTACATTGGGTATCAGGCTTTATGGAATGTGTTTAGAAGAATTCCTTCTTTTTGTATCTTTTGGACTAATTTGAGGAAATTGGTGTTAGTTATTCTTAAATTTTATGTAGAATTCAGCTACAAAGTCATCTGGTTCTGAACTTTTCTTTGATGGGAGACTTTTTATCACTGATTTAATGTTGTTACTTGTTATTGGTCTAATCAGATTTTGATTTCTTCATGAATCAGTTTAGATAAGGTATATGTATCTAGGAATTTGTTCATTTCTTCTAAGGTTATAAAGTTTGTTGGCATATAGTTGCCCACACTAATCTCTAATGATCTTTTGCATTCCCATGGTTTCAGTTGTCATGTTTTCCTTTTCATCTTTGATTTTACTCAAGTCTTCAATATATTTTTCTTAGTCTAGTTATTGGCTTATCTATTTTTATCTTCTCAAAGAACCAGCTCTTTCTTTTGTTGATCTTTTGTATATTTTTTAGTCTGCATTTCATTCATTTATTTTCTTATCTTTGTTGTTTTTCCTTTGACTAATTTTGGATTTGGTTTGTTCTTGGTCTTCTAGTTTCTTGACATCTGTGATAGGATGTTTATCTGTGAACTTCCTACTTTGTATTACTGCATATTAATTATACGATAATGAGTTTTATTCTGGCATATTTGGACATGCATATAACATATTTTGATCATTTCTACCCCATCACCCCTCTTGACCTCCCCAGTCCCTCCTGCTGATCCCTTTCTCTTCTATTTCTGTTCTACTTTCATATTATCTTTCCCCCTATATTTTTGTATTTTGCCTATTCCAAGTATCACACATTGATACTTGTCTTTCTAAATCTGGCTTATTCTGCCTAACATAATGATCTCCAGTTCCTTCCACTTTCCTGCAAATGACATAATTTTTTCTTCTTTATGACTAAATAAAACTCCCAATGTGTATATATACCACATTTTTTTAAATCCACCCATCTATTGATGTGCACCTAGGCTGATTTCATAATTTAGCTATTATGAATTGTGCTGTAATAAACTTGGATATACAGATATCTCTATGGTATGTGGACTTCTATTCTTTCCAGTATATACTAAGCAGTGGTATAATGAATTATATGGTAGCTCTATTTTTAGTTTTGTGAGGAACCTACATATTGTTTTCCATAGTGGCAGTACAAATTTATATTCCAACCAACAGTGTACAAGGGTTCCCTTTTTCCTACATTTTCACCAGTGCTAACTGTATTTTAGTCATGCTGACAGGGATGAGTTTTGATTTGCATTTCCCTAATGGCTAAAGATACTGAACTTTTTGGGGGGGAGAGTATAATTATTGGCCATTCGTACTTCTTTTGAGAAGCATATGTTCAGTTCATTGTCCATTTATTGGTTGGGTTATATGGGGGCTTTTTGGTGTTAAGTTTATTGAGTTATTCACATATTTTAGACATTCATATGGAAGCACAAAATAATGAGAATCATCAAAGCAATCTTAAGTAAAAACAGCAATGCTGGAGACATAACAGTACTGGTTTTCAAAATATACTACAGAGCCATTGTAATAAAACAGCATGGTACTGGCATAAATACAGACACATAGATCAATGGAATGAATAGAGGACACCAAAAATAAACCCATTTGGTTACAGCCATATGGTTCTTGACAAAAGTGCCAAAAACTTGTTGGAGAAGAGCCAGCCTCCTTAGTGGTGCTGGGAAAACTGGATATCCACATGTAGAAAATTAAAACTTGATTGCTATTTCTCACTTTGTACAAAAATAAATTCAAAATACCCAAGTATAATACTTAAAACTTTAACACTGCTAGAAGACAACCTAGGGGGAACAATTCATGGTACAGGCTCAGGCAATGACTTCCTCAATAGGACTGCAATAGCTCAGGGAATAATACAAGCATTGAAAAGTGAGATTGCATCAAATTAAAAAGCTTCTGTACAGCAAAGGAAACAATTAACAGAGTGAAGAAACAGCCTATAGGATAAGAAAAAAATTTTGCCAGATACTCTTTTGATAGAGGATTAATAGCTTTCTACTCTTTAAATGCGAGGAATGGTTGCTAGCCCTATGAGTACTGCTTTTGCTGTCCCATAGGTTATGGTATGGTGTATCTCCATTTTCATTTGTTCCTAAAAATTTTTAAATTTCCTTTTTGATTTCTTCCTTGATCCAATGATTGTGCAATAGATCCCCTTGCACAATTGCTATTGATTTCTAGTTACATTGCATTTTGGTCAGAAAAAATAATATGATTTCAATTTTTATAAATTTATCAAGGCTTGTTTTGGGGCCTATAATATGATCTACCCTGGAGAATGCTCCAGGTACTGATGAGAAAAATGTGTGCTAGGCAGCTGCTGGGTGAAATGTTCTACAGATGTGTGTTAGCTCTATTTGGTCCAGGGCACAATTTCATTCTGCTGTCTCTTTGTTGACTTTCTGTCTGAATGATCTGTCCATTGCTGAAAGTATGGTATTAAAGTTCCAACTATTATGAATTGGGGTTTATCTCTCCTTTTAGGTCTATTAATAGTAGCTTTACCTATATGGGTGCTCTGATATAGGATACATATATTAGAATTGTTATTTTCTCCTGTCAAATTGACTTTAATCATAATATAATGTTACTTCTTATCTCTTTTTACTGTTTTTGATTTAAAGTCTATTTTATCTGGTACAAATATGGCTACTACTGTTTTCATTTGTATGAAATATCTTAGTCTATCTGTTCACTTTTAGTCCATGTGTCCTTAGAGGTGAAGTGAGTTTCTTATAAGCAGCATATAGTTGGTTTGCGTCTTTAGAATCCATTAAGTCACTCTTTGTCATTTAGTTAGAACATTTAATGCATTTATATTCAAGGTAATTACTGATAGGTAAGGTAGTATTATGATCATTGTGTACTTTGTTTTCCCAGTTCTGTTGAAGTTTTCTTATTTCTTTCTCCTCTTATAATCTTTCTTTTTAGTTAAATGATTTACTCTTGTAGTATGTTTTGATTTCTTACTATTATTTTTGGTTTGTCTGTTAAAGATTTTCTTTGTGGTTAAAATGAGGCTTAAAAAGTCTTCTGTTTATAAAAAGCTATTTTGAAATGATACCAACTTAATATGATCATAATGATAAGAACAGCAACAAATAAAGAGACTACAGAAAATCTAATAAGAAAACTCCACACTTGTATTCCATTCCTCTCCACATTTTGAATTATTGCTGCTCCATTTTATATCCTTCTATGTTGCTTATCTCTGAACATACTTATGTATCTATTATTTTTGCTTTGATTTTCAGCCTTCATACTAAAAGATATAAATGTTTTTTGCACTATGCCTACAATATTAGAACATCCTGAATTTGTCTTGCCAGTGAGTTTTATGTCTTCCCATGTTTTCGTCTTACTAATTACTGTCTCTTTCTTTCAGCTTGAAGAACATCTTTTAGCATTTCTTGTAGAACAGGTCTGATGGAGACATATTCTCTTAGACATTATGTATCTGGGAATGCCTTTATTTCTTCTTCATTTCTAAGATAACTTTGCTGACCAGAATATTTCATTCGATAGTATTTTTCTTCAGTACTGTGAAAAATTTCATGCCACTCTATCTTGGTTTGTAAGATTTCTGCCGAGAAATGTGCTGTCAGAAAAAAATGGGGCAGTCCTATAAATTATTTTTTCTTTTCTCTTGACCCCTTAAGAATCTTCTCTTTATCTTCTGTCTTTGAGAGTTTGATTATTAGATGCCTTGCAGTAGACTTGGTTTAATTAAATATGACTGGTGACTTTCCTGTACCTGGATATTTATATACTTCTTTAGGTTTGAGATTCTTTGAATAAGTTTTTCACCCCTTTGACATTCCTGGGTTCTTTCTGAACTCCAACAACTAAAATACTATTTTAATCCCTTATGAAGAAACATCTATAGCAGGATTCATTCAGAAAAAAAAATCCTTTGTTATTCCTTCTTCCAGGTATGTTCTAGGGGCTGTAATTGTTTAAAAAGACAACCGTTTTGGATTTGCTCAGTAGTGCCTCAGAGTCCAGCTCATTCAACATACAAACTGTGTTCCTGGACAAGAATGGTGCTAGTGACAGGACTAGAGAAAATAATGACATCAATTCACAGCATGATAGATAAGTCACAGCCTGGGGAACTATTGTCTCCATTTATAACTCTAATTACTTAGTTCAGTATAAATTTGATTAAATAAATCAGCCTAGGAATCTGAAATGCACAATCAGAATTTCATTTTTCTTGAAAGTGAGGCAAATCACAAGAAAACAGAGATTTGTTTCCTGAAAATGAGGCAAGTCACAAGAAAACAGAGGTTTGTCAAGTGAGCACACTTGTAAACCCATATAGCCATCATCATCATGACAATAATTTTCCTGCTGTTTGGAGCTAGCATAATTTAAGCATTCCTTGTTTTAAAACATTGGATTTTTACATATTCTCATATACAAATAATGGACAGTGGTTCCTTGGAGAAAGTAGAACTTTCACATGGTCATCATGTTTTATTCTGATTGGAGGAAATAGTTGGTTGAAAGGGCAGGAAGAAGAAGGATCCACTTACTAGAAGAAGCAAGAGGAGCCACACATGGACAAACCTTCTGGGTACTTTTGGTCAAGTGAAAAGAATCAGATAAAAATTAGTTTCTTGCCTCATTGTAGCGCTTGGAGAGAAAGGACTACTTTTGAAGGTATGAGATCTCGTGGTGGAGAGCTACAGATGCCCCAAAATTAGGACTGCGAGTGGTTAAACTGGGAAGAGTTGGGTTATTATCTTCTTTGACATTTTGAGTAAACATATCAATCATAGCTCAGAAGGGTTTAGGTTCAACACTCTGAAACACATCTGGTTATGATTCCCTGGGGAGATTAGCCTACGCTGTGTCATTATCCTGTCAAGAAAGCAAAGGCCTCTTCCTGCCACCAGAGGCTGTGGTTTTCCTTTATTTGTTCATTTTTTCGTGACCCTCACCTGTGATTGGCTTGTAGTTGCCAGAAGGCACTGCTAGCATTCAATACCCCTTCTTTGGATATTGCCATGCTATATTCACTTCTTATTTTTGGAGGATAGCCCCCTACATATATTTGGCATTAACTTTGGAATTTAATAATAACACTTTAGGGAAAAGTATCTTCCAGTTTCCAAGAAATCAATTGGAAGTTATTTTTCTATCTCCCAACCTAAATGCGAATTAGTGACGCTTGTGCCTATTTAGCTTAACTTTAATATTGTCTTCACCAACAGCACATGGCTCCTATGAGAGAAGTAGTGTGGATATTGGATAAGAGGCTGTGAATTAACATTGATATTTCTTTTATTGAGTTTTATTGAAGTTATAAACTCATGTTGTCAGATCTTCTCATGTTATATCTGGTTACACTTTGGTCCAACGACTCAAAATCGGAACAATCATATAATTTATTGTTCAGTGTAAATACTTTTGGAGTGACAGGGCTACAGGTACAAAAAGGAACATTGTTGGTCACAATGACAAACAAAATCAAATTTGCCCATTAAGGTGAGCTTATATTATAAGGCAATAATATTATAAACGTGGGAGGCCTGAAGCTCTTGTCACTGAATGAAAAAAGATATGATTTTTGCAACTTAGATTTTTCACCAATATATTTCTTTCTTATTCTGTATGAATACAAAATAAGACATATTTTCCATGTTAATTTAGGTCAATTCCAAATTTAATTTGTAAAATATCCTTGTTAACATTTCATTGATAAAATTCATATCATATATTGTTTTATTTAAATTAAAATATAAAAATGCATTCCATTCTATATATTGAGTGGTTGGTATCAAGTTAATTTAAAAATTCTTGATAAAGTATATACCTCTAAAAAACACAAATATCAATAGGCTCTTAATATAACATAAATGAAATATAAATAAATGGAATATAAAGTGAAATATATATAAATGAATATGAAATGAATACATATAAATGGAATATAAAATTAAAGCCAGTAAAATCAAGGAAAACTATTGTAGAGGAATGACCATAGGGCTTTTGAAATATGAAGAGAAAATTTTTATAACAAAAAATATATTAAAATTTTATTAAGCAAAAAAAATTAGGTAAAGTTTATTTGAGAGTAATATTATTGACATATTCTAGTATAAAAATGGACATTCTAAACTATCTCATGATTAAGTCATATAAATTCTAAATTATCACATAACTGCAATAGGTTTTTCTTAAATCAAATAAATTGGCAGAAACTGGGAGAACTGGAGTAATAGGATCATAGTCCCACTTTTTGAGATCCCATTCCTTGGACTCAAACCATTAGACTTTTAGCAGTTATAGCTCAGCATTACTTTTCCCTCTTTTTGATTACCTGGCAGTTGACCTGGTGGCCAGTCAAAAATAAATATTTCCATTTCCTTTTCAAAAAACAATGTATTACATTAGAGCTCACCAAGAAGAGGAAATCAAACTTTAAGATGAGGTGCAAACATAATACTTAGCCAAGTGAGTGAATTACAAAATAGTTATGGGATCTATCTTACATTAATGTCCAAAAATGAGGTTAATCTCTGGAAGATAAAAACACCTTATAGATTCTTAGAAACATAATTAAATTGTCACTTCATAATAATGAGGTTGCTAAAAAGATTCAGAGTATTTGATTTTGGGGGGATGGAGAAAGTAAATTAGCCCCCCTCCCTTTTTTTTTTTTTACCATCACTGTTTAATCACTAATATAAAGTATCCATATTTCCAGCAAAAACAAAACAAAACAAAATTAAAAAGTACTGTTTTACCAAGTTAAAAAGTCAAAGCAGATATGAGTTTCCCTTGAAGTATTCAGTATCTCACTTTCCAGGGATTCTAATTCTGCAGGACTGGAGAGGAGGATAGACCAGAAATCAGCAATTCTGAGAAATACTGCAGAAGTTACATTCTGCAAGGCGATTCTGATGAAAGAGGTCCATAGACACCAATTTGACTTAAAAGTAGGAAATGGCTTAAGTTAAAAAGTTTATCTGTCTAGTCTAAATAATATTTCTCAAAAGATTTTCTGAGATTTTATACAGTATAATAGGTTTTTTTGCATATTTCGTGAATTTAGGATAAACTATTTAAACAATTTATCTCATAAAATATAATCATGGGAAATATAAATGACATTTTGATTTTTTTCATAGTATAGGAAGTTGTGGTGTGTGTGTGTGTGTGTGTGTGTGTGTGTGTGTGTATGTGAGTATGTGTTGGAGAATTAAAATTTTGGATACAGCAATTAATCTGTTTTATCCTTTAGACAAAGTAAGTCTTTGGTAATCCCAGTACTTGGGAGGCGGAGACAGGAGGATACAGGTTTGCTGCCAGTCTTAGCTACTTAGTGAGGCTGTCTGCAACTTAGTGAGACCCCGTTTCAAAATAAAGAATAAAAAATAGGGCTGGGGTTGTAGCTCAGAGGTAGAATGCCCCTGGGTTCAATCCCTAGTACCACAAAAGTAAATAAATAAATAGTTTTGATATTCTAGCTTTTGATATATTACTTGCCCATGGGTTTCAAAATATGCTATCTCCTTCAAAAATGAAGGAAAAATTTTTGGTTGCTTTTTAAAACTATATAGATGTCTTTTCAAAAGAAGAAAATGTTCCCAAGAATAGTGAAAGCAATAGGATATAATCTAAAATACTGTGACTTTAAAAAAAGAAATAAAGATTGGTTCAGATAAGAACCAAAAAAAAAAGTTGTGAAAGTTCTGCAGGGAAGTTTTAGAAGCAGAGGTCTTTGAGTCTTGGAGGGGGTATGTTAGGGAATATTATAAATAATATTCCCTAGAATAATATTTATAATGGCTAAACTTAAACCAGGTTACACTGCAAGAAAACTAACATTTCTTTGTCTCAACTGGACAAATAAAGAATGATTCTTGGTGGTTTTACAAGCATTTGTTTATGACTTTTTAATAGAAACTTACTTTCTCAATTCCCTCCTTCCTTTCCCTTTTTCTTCTTTTCCTCCCTCTCTTCTTTTGTAAATATTGAGCATCAATTATGGACCAGGTACAAGGTAAATGAGGTTAGTATAATTTAGGTACATTTGGTTAGGTTCCATGAAGAACATTGCTTGGCAATTTGAACATTTTATAAGATAGCTGTGTAGAAAATGACATATGATATAAATCTGCATTGTATGGGAGGTTTCTCACAAAGACCACTTTGGAAAACTTCAGTCTAATCTTTGTTTTGCTAATCTCTAACAGGAGATTCAATTTCATTTTATAGTCTTATAGGAATTATTAAATCCAGAATATTAGAGAGACTAGCAGAAAACTTTTTTTTTCTTTTCCAGTCTCAGTGATAGCACTTGGAAAGATTATTAAGTCTACTTGGCAGGCTTTCTCCCCAAATTGCTATTCTGTTCTTTCATTACATGATCAAAGAAAGATAATATTGACTAAATAGAGTGCCAAATCAGGTGTCAGGAGGATCTGGTTCTATTTTTAGAAATTATTGATGACTTTGAATAAGCTGCCTAACTGGTCTGAGTCTCATCCTGTCTTCCTCAGCCTTCTTTATAATATTTATATGCCCTGTTGTATGCGTCAGGGTTCTCCAGAGACATATAACCAATATATACTAACAAATGTAGGAGGAGATTTATTATGAGAATTGGCTCATGTAATTATGGAGGTTGAGAAATTGCATCATTATTGGAGGCAGTCTCCAAGCTGGAGAACCAGGAAAGCCAATGGTATAATTCCAAGCTCAAGGGCCTGTTAGCCAAGGAAGCCCACAATGCAACTTCTAGTCTAAGGTAGAAGGCCTGAGTACCAGAAGCTCCAATGTTTGAAGGCAGTAGGAGAAGATGGATATCCCAGCAAATGAAGACAGAGAGTGATGTCTGTCCACATTGGTGAGGGTGGATCTTCTCTGCTCAGTCTACTGGATCAAAGGTATTCTCTTTTGGAAATACCCTTGCAGACACACCAGAAATGATGTTTTACCAGCTCTATGGGCATCCTTTGTGCCTGTCAAATTTGATATATACAATTGACCATCATATCCATTTTCAAAAAAACATTCCTCTGATATGTTGTGGTTCATTTTGGCTCAGGTCAGAGTGGAAAATAGAGCATCCTACCTGATGTGCTGCCTAGAAATGAGATTATTCAGCCAGCAAAGCACCCTGGGCAGTGGCTGCAGCAGGGCTCAGTCCAAGCAAATATGCACTAATTACTACCCAAAAGCAAGTAGTGAAGGATCTTGAAAGGAGGCCCAGGAGAATGATGGAGAAGGTGACAGGGGATAATAATAATTAGAGCCAAGGAAAACTAGTGGTTGGAATTGAGTTCCTCCTGAGAATGAAACTGGTAGAGATACAAAGAGACAGGCTATTGGTATTGGGGCTCAGTAGCTAAGTCTTCCTGTCTGCCTTAGGACTTCCAGATATCAATTTGCATGAATCGGTAATTTTTTTTTTTTTTTTTTTTTTTTAGAATTAATTGACACACTTAAAAAAATGTACTTCGTCTCTTTATAGAACTTCCTTTGCTTCTACCAATGACGGCTCCCTCTGCAGTCTCCATTTCATGTCATTTTTCGCCATCTAGTGGCTCATCTTGGTATAAAGCAAAACTGATGTTCTGTCTACATTGTTGAAAATCTGAAGCATTCAACTTTGCAAAACATTTATTTGTTTTCCTCATATTCTGTCTTGCCCCAGAGAGAATACATGGTGGCCAAATTTTGGGGTTAAGTTTTCAGTTCATTACAGGGTTGGGCAAGTTTCAGAGAGTAAAATCAAACAAAATTATAAATAAATTTTCACTATTTTTCCTCAATATTAAAAACTGTCACCTTTACTGTCATCTATCTCCATTTAATTATGTGAAATAGTGCAGATCACTTTTCCCATACTTTATCTAGTTTTTCGGTTTCCTTTGCATCCCTCGTTT
>PVLC010000094.1:198346-321407 GCA_004027655.1 Graphiurus murinus
ATCCCAGCATTCGGGAGGCTGAGACCGGAGGATCCGGGTTCGCGGCCAGCCTCAGCTACCTAGTGAGGCACTCTGCAACTTAGTGAGACTCGGTTTCAAAATAAAGAATAAAAAATAGGGCTGGGGGTGTAGCTCGGAGGTAGAATGCCCCTGAGTTCAATCCCCAGTACCGCAAAAAAAAAAAAAAAAAAAAAAAAATCTATGATTCAGTTTAATTCAGTTTCTTGTTGTCTCCCATGAGACATTATCCCAATTGTTATTAAATTAGCTTGCAATTTCTTTTTTTTTCCCCAAACATTTTTTAATGGTGCATTGTAATCATACATCTTTGTGGGATACAAGCTGGCAGAGGCATACATGTACATAGGTCTCATTTAACTCTTCCCCAATTCCTACCTCATTCCTTCTCCCTTCCCTCCCTCTCAGGTTTGGTTTAGTAATTGACTTTGATATGTTTGTGAATGTACATCATGTGCATTAGGCTATTTCCCCCTCCCATCACCTTCAGTTAGGTCACCTTCTTTGCTCATGGAAAGTTTTCCTTCTTCATCCAAAGTCCATTCTATGACCCACTTTCTCCCTAGGTTCCACATGTTAGGGAGAGCACCAGATTTTTTAATGTTTTGTGACTGGCTAATCTCACTTAGCATAATGTTTTCCAATTCCCTCCATTTTCCTGAAAATGACATGATTTTGTTCTTCTTTATGGCTGAGTAAAATTCCATTGTGTACATATCCCATAGTTTTGTAATCCATTCATCTGTTGATGGACATTTTGGTTGGTTCCATAGTTTGGCAATTTTGAATTGTGCTGCTCTAAACATAGATACACATGTATTAGTCTGGTAGTTTGATTTTCATTCTTTTGGAAATAGAAGTGGTATTGCTGGATCATATGATAGGTTTGTTCCCATTTGTCTGAAGATCCTCTATACTGTTTTCCAAAGGGGTTGCACTAATCTGCAATCCCACCAACAATGTATTATTTCCCACTTTTCCACATCCTCACTAGCATTTGTTGTTTGTGTTTTTAATGATTGCCTTTCTAATTGGGGTTAGGTGAAATCTCAGGATAGTTTTGATTTGTATCTCTCTGACTGCTAATGATGTTGAACATTTCCTCATACATTTATTGGCCATTTGTATTTCTTCTTTTGTGAAGTGTCTATTTAGATCCTTTGCCCATTTTTTGACTGGGTCATTTGTTTTCTTAGTGGTAAGTTTCTTGAGTTTTTCAAACTATACTAAAAAGCCATAGTAATAAAAACAGCATAGTATTGGCACAAAAACAGATACATAGACCAATGGAGCTTTATAGAAGGCTCAGGAACAAATTCATGCACTTAGAGCCCATTGATTTTTGACAAAGGGGCCAAAAATATACACTGGAAAAAAGATGGCCTCTTCAACAAATGTTGTTGGCAAAACTGGTTAACTATATACATAAAAATGGAAATAAACTCCACTTTCTCACCCTGCACAAGAGTCAATTACAGATGGATCAAAGATCTGGAAGTCAGACCAGAGACCTTGCAGTTACGTGAAGACAGCATAGGTCCAACACTTCAACACATAGGCACAGGTAAAAACTTTCTCAACAAGACCCCAAAAGCAAAAGAAATTCAAAGGAAGATCAATATGTGGGATTGCATTAAACTAAAGAGCTTCTATGCAGCAAAGGGAACTATCAAGGACCTCAACAAATAGCTTACAACTTCAATAGAATATTTTGTAAACAGCCGGGTGTGGTGGCGCCCGCTTGTAATCCCAGCATTTGGGAGGCTGAGACCGGAGGATCCAGGTTCGCGGCCAGCCTCAGCTACCTAGTGAGGCACTCCGCAACTTAGTGAGATCCTGTTTCAAAATAAAGAATAAAAAAAGGACTGGGGGTATAGCTTGGAGGTAGAATGCCCCTGAGTCCAATCCCCAGTACAGCCAAAAAAAAAAAAAAAAAGAATATTTTGTTAACTTTCACATTCTTTGTTCTATCCAACATCAAGTCCCTTTAGGAGTGTTTAATGCAAAGTTTGCACTGTGGGGAAGGTAAGAATGACAATCCATACTTAGTTTTCTGCATATGCCAACAGTCAACCAAATGGAAAGGGAAGCCATTGTGATGAACAGTTCAAGTGATAATCTGAGAAGAGCCCAGCATATTTCAAAACCACAGTTGGAGAAGACATTGAATGCACAGGAATTTAGTTTAGTTTAGTGGTTAGGTGCATGCTTTAAATTCTAGTTCTGATACTTAGTAGTTGGGTTGCCTTGTTTGAGTTATTTAACCGTTTTAAGCTTGGGTTCCTTTATCTGTCAAATAAGGACAAAAATCATTCTTACTCATAAGGAAATTGTGATTATTAATAAGATAAGTTACATATAACTTAGTCTTGTAGTAGCATCTGGCACATAGTAAACAACTGAGAGAAATTGTTAATCTGATCATTCTGATGGCTGACAGAGAATCTATATTTTCTTATTAATTTCTAATTCTGCCTAAGTAAATAACCTTTTGCAGTGTAAATATTTGCCTTACTATCATGTAACTATGCTCCTCCTTGGAGCAGCCTCTGCCATCAGCACTATAGCCTGAAGAATGATTGGCAATTGGTGACCAGAGACAGTTCACTCCAAACAAGCAAGAAAAGGATCTCAAAAGAGAGGAGTGTAAAGTCCTGGGTCCTGTTCATTCAACACTTTAGGTCCTGGCTGTGCCAAAAGGGATACTCTATAGACAGCATAGTACCTGGGGGAGGTAGGGAAGATTTAAATCCTTGAACTCTGTTTTCAATACTTGTGAAACTTTGAGCTGGAACTCCCACAGAAACATGAGCCACCTGGTTTACAATAATAAAGCAACGCCTTTCCAGATGACACAGTAGGTGGGGAGGAGGAGCTGAGTTTACAAGTAAATGAGCCACAGAAGAGCAGGTTGAAACTCCCTACCATTTTCCATCCCTACCATTTGCCAGGGACCTTGACTTGGGAAAAATCATTGAACACTGTAGAATCTGTTCCTTTAACATCTATGTTGCCTTTGGGGCAAATCACCATACACTGTGGAGTCCATGTCTTTGACATCTAATGAAGAATAAGCATCTAGAAATTCTCATTGGATTTCACTATACTGCAAATGTAGAAGGTCCATGAGAGCAAGTACCAGCCTGACCAGCCTATCATGCCATTCTCTGCATGCATAGCACAATGCTCATGTCACAGGTCTTCATGTATTATTTATTGAAAGAATGTATGAGCCAACCCGCTTGTTGGTTCTTCCTTCCTGAATCCCAAGCCTGTCCCCACAACTGCACAATGGAGATTCTCAACTAGATGTGGAACATTCACAAAGTAAGAGAGAAAAACCAGTGTTGTAATTCCTACCCATATAGCCTAGCTCTTCTATGAATGGTACTACTAACCACCATGATGCTCATCTCAGAAACCCCTATTATTGTCCTTGTTTCATCCCTTTCCTCTAAATTGGAATATATGTAGCTCTACATCTTTTATATGGGACTTGCTTAAACCCCTACAACAACTTTTAAGATTGTTTTCCACACATCCACTCTTGTCTCTCCAATTCTTTCATGATAAATGGCAGACCTGTGGGAATTTAAAACAACCATGCACAAGGCTGAAGAAACAAGGCATGTGTTTTAATGAGAAAAGGACTGGAATGGAAGAGAGGAGCTTGAAGTTCTGGCTCTGGTACTGGTTTCCTAGGCTCTATTACTATCCAGGAAAGCAAATTTGGCATCCTTCTGCCTCTCTGACTATTGTGTTTTTAATATATATATATATATTTTTGGTGCATTGCAGTCTCACATCATAATGTAGCTCAGAGTGATAGGGACATGCATGCACATGGAACTTGGTAAGTTTTCCCCTGGCTCCCTCTCTACTCCCTCTCCTTCCCCATACATGACATTAAGATTGGCATTGATAATTTTACATAACTTCAATGGAAGTGTTCTCTTCATTAATTCTCCTTTTACCCCACCACTACCCTCCTCTAGCCTACCTCCCTTGCTTCACTGGGGTTTTTCCTCCATTATCTAAAGTCTCTCTTGTATTCCAATTACTCCCTTGCTTGTACATATCACAGAAAACATATGATCCTTCACTTTCTGTGACTGGCTCATCTCATTTAACATAATGTTCTCCAGGTCCATCCATTTTTCTGCAAGTGACATAATTTTGTTCATTTTTTTTAATCTACAAAATAAAGACTTTGTGTCAAGTGATTTCTAAGGATACTTCCTACTTTAAAATTTAATTATTTAATTATTTTCTTAAATCTGATTCTAATTCTAGAACAAATGACTTTCAAAATGCTTTAAATTTGATTTAAATAATAGAACTGGGTTAAGTACCACCTTTTTTTTTTTTTTCTTTTTTTTTGCGGTACTGGGGATTGAACACAGGGGCATTCTACCTCCGAGCTACACCCCCAGCCTTTTTTTTTTTTTTTTATTCTTTATTTTGAAACCGAGTCTCACTAAGTTGCGGAATGCCTCACTAGGTAGCTGAGGCTGGCCGCGAACCTGGATCCTCCGGTCTCAGCCTCCTGAATGCTGGGATTACAAGCGTGCGCAAGCACACTGGGCTAAGTACCACCATTTTTTAAATTTGCACACTTTACACAGTGACCAAATTCAGAAGGATTAAGGATTCGGATTGACAGTTGCTAATGCAGGGAAAGAAACTGACCATGTATTAAATACTGACTTTCAATATGACTCAGCTTATATTATTCCTCAACCATTTTTGAGCTTTTCTAGTCATGAAACTTCTGGCAATTTTATGTTCATAGTTTTAAAAGAGTAAACTGATCTTATAGCCAATCTTTTGAAGTTTCAGGTGAAAATACCATGTTTATTTGTATACTACCAACATAGCCATGGGTGAATAAGAAGGCATTAGACTGTAGTCTCTCTGAAAGCAAGGGTCATGTCTGTTTGAGCTCACCATTGTAATTCTGAAGTGCAAAATAATTGTGCCAAGGATATTTCTCAACTTAGTCAAAGCAAACAAAATGTTGGCTATTATTTAACCTAGCCAATTTTCTAGCAAAACAAAGTTTTTTTGGACAGTGGTCAGGGGCACTGTGTATAGTTATACAGGTGCCTAGTTGAGAGGTATGTAGTAAATTGGTTGCAATTCTCCTCTTCATATGTTCCCTGAAATATGACTTTGAAACGCCTCTCATCAACAGATTGAGTCCATTTCCCCACCCCTTGGGTCTAGGCTGGCCTTGTGACTTGCTCTGGCCAATTGAGTGTAGCAGAAGTGAGGGCGTGCCATTTTCAACCATAGTCCTCAAAAGAACTGGTAGTGTCTCCTCTTTCTGCTGGATACCAGCCTCTGCCATAAGAAGGAGCTTGAGGGGGTCTACTGGAGGTTCAGAGACCCCCATATAGCAGAGAGAAGTTGCACAGTGAAAGTTATCCCAGCATAGTCACAGCCTTTAGCTGATCTGGAGCTGCCTGCAGATGTGGCATGGCTGGCCCACATCAGCAGAGCTGGCTGACCAATGCATAGGTTCATGAGAAATAACAAATTGCCATGCTTTTACACTTACAAGTTTTGGATTGGTTTGTTACATACTGTTGTTCTGGCAATGAGTAACTGGTAAAGGATAAAAGAGGGCTCAAGTCCAGTCCATGGTCTTCTTCTTAGGCAAGAAAGCTGAAGTATATTTGTATCTGCTAAGAGAAAAATATGCCCCCCCCCTTCTACCTTGGATTTGAGCTAACAGTAGCCCTGACTGTAGCTGTTGGAATAGAGAATATAATTCTCCTGAAGTGAAGTTTCTGAAAATTTGGCAAGATAATTAATTACCATTTTATAAAAAATAACTTTTCATTTTCACCAACCAGGTATGGAGTTTAATGTTCCACTAGGAATTTGCAAGGTTTTGTATAAAATATCTTCACTAGGAACTTTGTCTATAGTCAAGGTACCTTCTACCAAGGGAGCTGAATATCAAAGCTTCTCATGGAAAAATTAGCAAGTATTTCTACTTATTGGTAATTCTAAAAATGTTAACATGCCTTTTATCAAAGAGGTGAGCATGAACATTGAAGAATGGAGTACATAGTTTTGATGATCTCACTATTACTGGACACAATTACCTAGGAGTGACTTGGTAACTTTCCAAATAAGTATTCTATTGCTATTGATTTGCTTAAATTAAGCATGCTTTCTGCCCAACCATGAGTAAAATGGCACTTATATTTCATTCAATTTTTTTAAAATCAAGAATGTGAAGAAAGAAACAAAGTAAAAAAATAAGATAAAAGAAGATGGCATAGTGGTGCACACTTGTAATCCCTGCACTTGGGAAGCTGAGATAGGAGGATCACAGCTTTGAGGCGAGCCTCAGCAACTTAGCAAGACCCTATGTGCATGTATGTCTCTATCACTCTGAACTACATTATGTTGTGAAAACCACAATGTACCAATAAAAGTATATTAAAATAAATGAATAATGAAAATAAAAAATAAAAAAGAGCCAGTTATGGTGATGCATTTTTGCAATCCCAGCACTTGGAAGGCTGAGAAAGGATTGAAGGTTTGAGGACAACCTCAACAAATAGACTCTCAGCAACCTAATAAGACCCTATTTCAAACCAAAATATTAGAAAGTGCTGGGGGCATAACTCAGAGGTAGAAGGCTCCTGGGTTCAATCCTCAGGGAAAAAAAAAAGATCAAACTTTCCATAGGGTTTATATAGAGAAACATCTTGTTAAAATGGGTATACAGAAATTCCTTAAAGGCTTTTTTTCCAAGGAGACTGCAAATTCACTAATTCTTTACTGGACAAGACATACCAGAATACCATACATGATCTAAACCATTATTTTTCTTATGCCTTTGGTATGTACAAAAGTTGGATGAGATCAGTCTTTATGTGCCTCTTGTCTATAATATAAAGACTTTCTAAGGAGTCTTTATGCCACTCAGGAAAAAGGGTCTATATTTATTACTCTCACAAAATTATACTTAAGTAAGAATTTGCTTAACTAAAAGTAACACATCTTCAGCTAGTATCGTTGATTGATTTTAATTAAGAACAAAGTGGTAGCCTAAATTGGGACTGCAGATTCACATGGTATAAGGGCGGGGGAGAGAAAGAGAGGGGAAGATAATGATAATCATAGTGATAATCATAGTGTTAGTCATTGTTTGGGCAATATCTGGAGTTACTGTGTTTAGCCTGAGCATTCTATTTTAGAAGACACATTAATCCAGGAGAGAACACTGTATTGTCATGGAGTCTGAGAACCCTACAAACATGAAACACCATTGAAGGAGCTAGAGATGTTTATGATAGAAAATAGTAAATTTTTTCATAGTGATGGTACTAATTTACAATTCCACTACCAGTGTATATACTTTCCTATTTTCCCATATCTTTACTAACATTTATTATTGTTTGATTAATTAAAAGACCCAAAATGTAACTACCATATGACCCAGCTATACCACTCCTTGGTCTCTTTCCAAAAGAATTAGTCAGAATACTATAGGTATACATACATACACATGTTGATATCAGCATAATTCACAATAGCCAAATTATGGAACCAAACTAGGTATTTGACCACAGATGAATTATAAAGAAAATGTGGCATATACACACAATGGAATTTTATTCAGCCATAAAGAAAACATATTTATGTCATTTCCTAGCTGGGTGTGGCATGCATGCCAGTAATATCAGTACTTGGGAGGCTGAGACAAGAGGATAGCAGGTCCGAGGCCAGCCTCTGTAGAAAATGGATGGAACTATAGAATATTATGTTAAGTGAGATCATCTAGTCTCAGAAAGTCAAGGATCATATGTTTTCTCTCCTATGTGGAAGCTAGAGAGAACATAGGGAACAAAAGAGACTTTAGATAAATGAGAAGAGAGACCAGAGTACAGTGAAAGGGGATTGGAGAAGGGAGGTGGGAAGGAGTAAATAGAGAACTGATGAAGGAAACAGTTAAATAACGCCATGTCCACTTATGAAGGTATCACTTCCAATCTCACCAACATGTCTGGGGAGGGAAAGGCAGAGTGCAGTGGGATCCGAAGAGAGGCACACCAAGTTCTGTGTGCATGTGTGTTTGCATCACTTGGAACCTCACTGGGATTGATAATTACAATGCACCAATAAAAGTATAAAAAATTTGAAAAGAATGAAAAAAATTGTAGAGAATACCAAATACTTCAACTCTTTGAAGGCCTGTCCAGGTGCCATAGATATTTGTTTTTTCGCTAGCACTTCAATGGATAGAATTTGGAACCTTTGAAACACTGCATTTGAAATCGCATCCATTCTGTGTTAAAAATACTCCCATGGCCTTTCCTTTTTCTTATAACAAAATCAAATTTTCTTGTACCTAGCCTTCACCCCATCTAACATCATTTGTATTGCTGCACCCCTCCTTCATAAGAGTCTAGACTCACTGTCTTTTCTTTTGACAAAGAAAATATACAAAATTCAAACCCACCTCAAGACTTTTACAGTTATTGTTCCATCACTAAAGAATGAACTAAGTGAACAAATAAATGAATAATTAATAGCGGAATAGGTTAAATACAATAGATTTTGCTCAATACAAGGAAGAACTGGATTTCAGAGCCTAAAATTCAGAGCCATGGCAGAAAATAGAGGTTCATCTATGTGGAATGATTAAAGAGAGGGCTAAAAACCTCCTGCCACTGAAGTTGTAGAAGGTGAATTGGTTGTTTTGGCTTTTACTGGAAAGAAATCCATCATAAATTGCCTTAGGACCAAAGGGGAAAATCCCGGTTTATTTAGCTGAGAAATCCCAGCAAGGCTAAATCCAGGTAATCAAATAATGTCTGCAGGAACAATATTTGTTCCGACCACAGCCTCTGCTTCTCTCTGTGTTGGCCTCCTTCTCAGGCAGTCTGTCTCCAAGAGGAAGCAATGTGGCCTCCAGAAGTTTTAGAATTATATCCTGCCTGATTAGCCACCCCCAGAAAAAAAGAGAGTTGTTATTTTCTAAAAATTCCAGCAAAAGTCCCAGGATTAACTCTGTTTGGTTTGGCTTGAGCCTCATGAATGCCCTGAGCCAATCGCTGTGGCCTGGAGAGGAGATGCTTCCAGTCACCACTTCTGGGACCAGTGAAAAATCACACCTATCACTAAAGCCAGAGGTAGATTCAGCCTCACCGCAGAACATGAGACAAAACTGTGGGTGGGATAGTTCCCCCAAAATAAAATAAGGAAGTAGTTAATTGAGAGAGAAAACAAGAACAAAACAAGAGGAAGGGATGCTGGAAAGACAAAGCCACAGACGCCTGTTATGAATGATGCCCTGTAAGTGGTGGTTGAGGTCTTTTTGACTGGCAGAATGGTTGGCTGGCCTGACTTCTCAGGCTGTACCAGACTCTCAGCATTCTCAGATGGAGTGAAAGTCCTTTCTCTGCCTTCACCAGCTCTGGTCCATCTTATGAAGATCTTGTCCTATCTGATAGCTCAAGATGAAGGCAAAATAATCTGCTCATGGCAAATGCAGGTGTTTGGGTTAGAAAAGAGGAGAGATTGTTGGAATGTGATCTGAGACCAGATGGTACCACTGTAAGGGGGTATGGAGAAAATATTGACCTCTTCCAACAAGTCAAAAAAAATTGGATTCGAACACCCAAAGTCCTCATGTTCCTCATTGGCGACTCAGAATCTCTCATTCTGAAGCTAAATCTGTCAATGCTTTCTTTGAATATTGCTCCCGTTATGTATTTATGTATCCTCTACTCCTATAAAATTTATCTAGGGTCTGTGAGAACCTGCTGTCTTTCAAGCACTCCCCAGTGCTAAACAGACAATAGTATTTTGATATAATACCCTTTTCAGGTTAGTATTTTAGCATTTTGAGAAGTTTCTTTGCCAGAAGGTGTTCTGGCTGAATTTAAGCTGGAATTTATACCTCAGTTGTAAATAGCAATACACCAAATGAATGTCCCTTCCCTCACTCCACTACCAGTTGTCTCTTTGAGGAAAGCAATTAGAAAGATCCCTTGAACAAAAAGTTTTTGGGCTATCTCCGGAGAGAGTGGCCAGAGAAGAGAGATGAAGAAGGCCTCATGGACTCTGGTCCAGCCTGGCTCCAGGAACTACATCTGACCTGACAAAGAAGAAGGTAGCACCCAATTTTCATGAAGCACTTTGTGAATTATGGGGACATTTATTCATGGTGTTGTGAATCCCAGATGATCAAATGAGATGAGTTGCTGGATGACTGAGTTTCACACTTTCAAAAGGGATTGAATTTGGGCTTTGGGCATTGTAACCAATTGTAATATGTTTTCTATTCTTATAACATGAACCCCGAAACCTCCCACCCCAATGTGGTTGGGTATTAAACCCAGAGCCTTGTGTATGTTAGGCAAGAGCTCTAAACTGAGTCACATCCCCAGGAGAGTCTTCCTTCCTTCCTTCCTTCCTTCCTTCCTTCCTTCCTTCCTTCCTTCCTTCCTTCCTTCCTTCCTTCCTTCCTTTCTTCCTTTTTGCAATTGAACCCAGGGCCTTGAATGCTGGAAGGAAGGAAGGAAAAAAGGAAGGAAAAGGAAGAATAAAAACACTTTGGAGCAATGGTACAAATGATTTGATTTTCTATTTGTGTTTGTTTCTGACAAGTTATTATATACAGGGAGAGGTGAGTAGTGGCCTGAGATCTGAATGGAATCATACCAAGACCTGTAGGCATGTTTGTTTGAATAAATTTGTACCTCACTAAGACTTATAATTATAATGCACTTTGTTACTTTGAAGATTAGGTTATAAGAAGACTGGCTTACATCCTGCTCTTTACCTCTCTTTTTCTCTTCTTTCATTTGAAAAAGAGACAGGTGCCTTGCCATGAGCCCTATAATGGAGATGCTTACAAGGTGTGGTGAGGAACTGAGCCCTCAACCCAACAACCGGAGAGAAGCCCAGCCTGGCGAGCAACCCTGAGAGTGAAGGGGGAGTGCAGTCCCCAGGAGGTTACAATCCTGCCTGCTGCACCTTTGACAGATGGGAGCCAGGCAGGCAGCTAAGCCACCCCCAGATCCCTGACCCATACAAACTGTGACATCTTAGTGTTTGTTGTTAAGCTACTGAATTCATTACCCAGGAATAGATAATTAATAAAAACATATGTTTTTCCTTTCTCCTTTGACTTAAAATGCTTAATATCTTACTTTGGAGAAAGAACAACAAAGCATAAAAGCTCTGCAGCCAGTTTACCTTACTATCATCAGCAGCATCTGCCTATCAATCTATAAATCTCCCAAGTGCTGACTTACTTTTTAAGTAATGATTTCCTTTCGAAAAGTCATCCTCTGAAATTGAATGTTTTTATTTTCTGACCAAAGCAATTTTAGAAGCATGGCCTTTGGATTCAAATAGAATTGGGTTTCAATACCTGCACCTGTCACACACCATTGTTACCTGGGAAAGCTATTAAACCTTAGGTTTTTTTTATTTGTTAAATGTAACAATAATACTAATGGTAACATTAAAAAACAATAGAAGAGAAAGAATAGGAGACATATGTTTTCGCCTTGCTGCATTCTTTTTTCTCTTCTCTTCACTTCTGTTAGAGAAGGTAATAAGCACCGCTGTGTTCCTTATCCTCAAGGAACTCAGACTCTAAGCTTTTGGAATACAGCCTCACCTTCAGTCTATCCGGGAAGCTTTGGTTTATTGAGAGATGACTTTAAATGCCTCTGTGGAGAGAGAGGAGAGCAGAGATTAGGAAGAGCCCCAGAGGGGAAAAGATACGGGAACAGGGTGTGCATACCTGGAAGAAGCTATCTGAGGAAGTACTTTGGGGGCCCCCTGGGGAGCTGGTACAGAGAATCACCCCTTCTCTGCAGAGATTCTGTACCCTGGTGGACCAAAGTAGCAGACTCACTGATTTATAGGGTACCACTGAGCCTCTCAGATGTAACTTGTGTGGCTAAAGAAACTCAGAACTTTTCTATCACTTGAAGGCAGGTAAAATTTTGGGAGAGTAAATAAGGATGATCAATTAATTCTCTGCCAGTCAGTCTACATGGAGTCATACAGCTGGATGTCTGAATAAGATTTAAAAATAGTAAAGCACTGAGATAGTGCTTATATTTCTAAAAGGTGGTTAAAAATTCCCTCCCAGTACAGAATTTTCTTCCCATTGGCCCTGAGGCCATTGGAGGCACATTCAGGGAAGCCTATATTGATGAGATGGCCCTATTGTTTAGTATGCATGTTTACATGGGTAAAATATTCGTATCCACCATGTGAAAGACTCATAACTTTCTCCTGAGAACTTGAACATTTTCCAGGCTTTGTTTATTCGTAGCCCCACCATTGAGCAAGCTCCGCCTGCACAGATAAGACAAATGTGACTAGTTCTGGGACTTCAAAGTTGAATTTGTGATTTTCATTACTCTTTGGGTTACCGAATTTTAGAGGGAAGATTTTCCAAAAGGCCAAGTTCTCATTCTCTTCAGTCTTATGACTGTTCCCCAGAGAGCGATCACTGATTCCAATAGAGTTGTTTATTCTACATTGGGAGCTGTTTGCAAAGCAACTTTAATTAGGTGCTGAGCTCTTTATCAGGACTTGGGCAACTCAAACTTGACACTGATCCCCCTGAGAGTTCTTTTGTACTGAATTCTCAGCTGCTCCCCCTCTTTCCACAGCCAAAGTCAGTAGGAGATTGTCCCCTTTGAGGACCAATAACACTTTGTCTAACTTGCCTTTTAGTTCTTGGTGGTTTAAAGCTGTGTTGCAATCTGCAAGTGGAAGTATATTAACAGCCCAATTTTTGTAAAATTTAATAGGCTTTAAGGGAATTTAGCTATTCTGAGTTGAATCTGGAAGCACTTCAACTTAGCTATTTTTTTAAAAGATGTTTATTTTCTGCATTTCTGGCAGTATTTTGCTAAGAAATGCTGCTGACATGCTCTCTCAGTAGTTGCATTCCACACCCCTGCAGGAAACCCCTTAGATGAGATTAATAAAGGCCACATAACACAGAGGTCAGACTTACACAGAATGCTGGGAATTTAAATCGGCAAGAACACATTGGACTATAACAAAATAAGCCTTCTTTGCAGTGCTGGAAAATGTTTTGTATTTCTAGGAATAAATTATCAAGGTGTCTTTATGAATAACAGCTCTTACTTTTTAAAAGAAAAAATGAAATATTTTAGGATAAAAATTGCATACATTGTCTTAAAAATAGCATTGGGATCTGATGACTGAAGTAATTATCAGACAGAAGTGAGTGACTTTAAAGATATAAGACTGAAGCAGAAATTAAGAAAAATTGTAGGTGTTAAAATCAGCTTTCAATAATCTTTAATAAATGTTCAGTCACTTAGAAATTACTTTCTTAGATTCCATCTTTTTCTTTGCAAGGAGATGGTCAAGTGATATGTTTTTTCTAGAATCTGCATGAATATTGTATATTTTGCATGAAGGCTCTTTATTCTCTATCTTACGAGGCAGAAATGAATAACTCTGTGTCTATTCCAATTTCAACCCTCATCCTACTTCTTCCTAGTTGTTTAATCTTGACATATTACTAAAATAAATTCATATATTTTCTTTGAGGATTTAAGCTAAGGTTTCTACTGATTACATTTTTGAGCTGTTTTCTTTCAAAATATTCATTTTCAGATGTGTTATCATAATCTCCATCTGTATGTATCTTACTTGTCTTGAATTTGTTGATTTATAGGAAAATCAGTGGCTACCATCTTTTTCTCTTAAATACTTATCCTTACAGACTGACTTGAGGAATTTTCAAGAACAGAAGTCAGAGAACAAGACTGTTTGCTACTCTTTGTTTCGTGACTGATTATTTACTGGGGTCATATTGCACATGATACATGTTATGGCTAGAGGTGAAATAATTGAATTAGGACTCCAATCACATCGGTAGATAAATCCATTGAAGGATCAATTATTTGAATGGATTTAGTGGGTGATAACTTTTAGGCAGGTGGGGTATGGGTAGAGGAAGTCGATCATTGAGGGTCATTTGTGCCTGGCTACCCCCTTTACCCCCTCCTCTGTCTCCTTTCATCCATCACTGAGTTGAGCTCAGCTTTCTTCTGACACTCCATATCACCATGATGTCTGCTTTGGAGTCAGCCAACTATAGACTGCCTTTGAAACTATTAACCAAATAAACTTTTCCTCCTCTGTGGTGTTCATGTCAGAGATTTTGGTCATAGCAATAAAAAACATGATAAAACAATACTTTCAGAGGCCCAGTGTCACGAGCAATAGGCCACAAGGTCCTAAGACCCATAAGTCATGTCACACATGATTTGTGTCTTTCCACAATGTCATGATGTTTATTCAATACTCAAAGGTTATAGCACACAGGAATTTATTAGGAAATTCTACAAGTAATGTTAAGCTAATTTGGGATGCTGGGTATTGTTTTGCCAAAAGCTAATTAACTATGAATGAGCAGCAAACAATACACTTCACACTAGCAAATACAACAATTTAAGTCAAACAAGTATATTAAACAATATAGAAATTCTAAAACCTAGAGCACTTCAAATATTTAGCAAATAAGTTACAAACAAACAAGAGGAAAGGGACAACAAACTAAGTCCAGGAATGGAAGAGGAGGTTCTGAAGTTGGTCTGGACTTCAAGAAGGTTGGAGAGTCACACTGATCCTGTGTCATCAAGTAGCACAGGCAAAGTGAAGTTGCTGGATCGGAGTCATATGCAGAGTAGATTCATCGTGGCATAAGCAATAGCTCAGCAGGCTGTGTGTCAAAAATACTGCTCTTGTACAGGGTTCCTATGGGTGCTGTCAATTATCCTTGGCAGGCTTATTGAATCTTAGCAGACACTTGTCATTTCCACAAATGTACTGATGACATAAGTCTGTCAGATGCAGGAAAAGATTTATGATCCAAGGGTCTGTTGTCAATTGCAGCCCAGGTGTGTTGATCTGAGCCATATGCTGACACATCAAAACAAGTTGTGTGATAAGTTTCTGAGGTTGTCTCCCAGTTTCTCATGCTCTATACAATTGACATGTCTGAACAAGTTGCTTCAGAGCTCCTGAAGTTGTTTTATGTCTCATATGATACACACCCAATCAGGGGCCAGCAGTGGTTGAAGGCAGTGAGATCCCCAGGATAAAGAAAGCACACAGCACTGCCATCTAGAGGAGAACAAACAGCAACTTTTTTCTGTAAACCCATTCATTACATAGGAGTCTGCATAAAATGTGCATAACATGAACATGCATATTTTATCATGCCTAATTATCCTTAAATAACTTTATACATGTCTGTGGCTGCACTGTGTAAGTACTCATCTGTGGCTTCATGGGTTGTGTGCACATCTGTGGCTTCATAAGGTGAGTGGGGTCAGGCCCTCACTGCCAGCCTGTACTTCATCTGGGCCCTTATAAATATACCTTTGAAAGTGATAATTATATTTAAGATTAGCTTCATTATTATTATGTGTATATTATAAGATATTTTACATTATTTTATATTTTTTTCACAATTTCACATGTACAAAATTGAACACAGAACTAGCTGACTCTCCTGAGGTCCCTTAAACATTTCACAGCCAAGTCAAGGATTGAGCAGAATATCTTGCTCCCCAAATCTGATTCTAAGTCTCCATATTGGCAAGTGGCCGCACCATTCTCCCAGTTACCCAAAAGAAACCTTGAAGAAACTCTGGAAGTCTCCTTTTCTATATCCTCCTGCTCCAGGCCCTTCTTCTCCAGCTCTGGACTTCTGGCAGTCAGTGCACTGGTCTATTCTAGTTTTTCTTCCTAGAGGCACTTTTTACCATACAATAGCCAGAGAAATCTCTCAAAATTGCAAACCTAATCAAGTTATTTTGGTTTAGTTTCCTTTAATAGTTATCTATGATCTAATTCCTATCATGGAGTGACATTTTAGTATTAACTAATTTCTTCTTTTATTTGAAGAGAAACTTTGTAATATGAATGCATCAAAATATTGAAAACACAGAGAAAATAGCAGTAAACTATTAGAAAGACCATGATGAACCCTCATGAACCATAACCTGCCTTCAACAATTACTAATGTATAGCTGCTAATTTCTTCTCATTTATAATTCTTCAATCTTTCCACCCCCAGTACTCTGCCAGATTAATTTAAAGCAAATCTCAGGTTGTGTTTTTCTTTACCAGCACAGCACATTCTTTTTTGCCCTTGATTTCAGGCATGCATTAAGGGAGCCTGGACTCACTGACTTAGGAGATGGAACATTTGGAAGGTAATATAGCAAATTATTAGGTTTAAAACTTCAAAGTAAGATTTGAACCATTTCTCCCACCCTACTGAAATTATTTAGTTTCAAAAGACTTTTTTATATTAAGGAATAAATTTGGGAAGAATGGACCATAATATATAAATTAGTTATCCTTTCCCAAGCTTCTTCAGTTAGAGAAGAGACAAGAGTGTACAAGTACTTGAGATCCCAAGAGTGGGGCCATGTCCTGGAGTAGGTAGATGTTAGAAAACAACTTTTGTGGTACAAGGTTTTAAGAAAAAAGGATGCCCATGACATTATGCCCATAGCAGTATGCAAATAATGTAGTGGGAGTGATTGCTTAGCATGTCAGTTCAGAAATATGGAATTTTTTTTTCTGGAGGACTTAGGGGTTGTCAAGAGAAAGCAGGAGAATCCAGAGGAACCACACGCTAGAGACATTGAGTCCAGTGTCGACAGACAGCAGGGACCTAGAGAAGAAGCAGACTGCTGGGAGGGTGACAGAAGAGGGAGAGTCAGTGGCAGATGTCTCTGTACACTTTGTACTGGCTACAGTACAATTTCTTCTACAACTCTCCTTCCTGCCATTACCATCTGGTACTCCCACCAGAGACCCAAAGTAATATGGTATTGGATCTAACTAGATCTTGGACTGGCATCTCCAAATCCATGAGCTAGGATAAGCTTTTCTCTTTGAATCATTCCTAAGGGAAAAGGGGAGAGAATTGGCCCTGCATCAACTTGTATACTGAGTCATCTTCTACTGTTCTGATACTAGGTGAAAAGAGAGACTCAAGTAGAAATTGCATTTACTTGTGACAAAGAGTACATTTTTGCTCCCCTGAGTTTGTACCCACTCCATAGGAAACAATCACCGGCATTCAGACTTTCTCTCTCCCTCTCCTTTTCTTTGCAGTCATGCTCCACTGCCACCCAAGTGGGCTTTGCGGTCAGGTGGGACCTGGGTGAATGGTGGCTCCTTGAAATTTCAGAAATACATATAACTACAAGCAGCTGAAAGGGAGGAGAAGGCACTTCTTTACCAAGACCTCTTCAAAAGCACCAGGGCTGACTCTCACAGAACTATTTTGCAATGTGTCTCTGAACTGATGGATGTGGCCATGAAGATGGAATCATCTGATTTGCCTGGCTCAAGTTACATGACTATATTGTTATTGCTGGGTGAGGTCAGCCAATATCCCTTTCCTAAGGAAAAATAAGGGTAATGTTCCCCAGAAAGGGCAAAGAAACCAAACAGGTTTAAATAACAAAGGTCCATCACATAAGGATTTGGTGAACATTTGCTTAAGTGAGTTAAAGGAATAAGGTCATTGAAATCTAAGACCAAGCCTTGTGTGATGGTGCATGTCTGTACTCCAAGCACTTGAAGGCTGAGACAAGGAGGATCACAGGTTCGAAGCCAGCCTAAGTGACTTAGCAAGGCCCTCAGCAAATTAGTGAGACCCTGTTTCAAAATAAATAAAATAAAAAAGGGCTGGGGGTGTAACTCAAAGGTAGAATTTTCCTGGGCTCACACACACACACACACACACACACACACACACACACACACACACACACACACATACAGAATTTAAGACCAGAACTGTTGAGACAACACTGCATGTCTGTATCATTATTCTATAGTTTGTTCATTATCACCCTTTATTGAACAAGAAGCTGGAATTTGACCACTCCAAAATAATTTTAGCACTGAAAGATGGTGATATTATTTAAATAAGAGTCTCCCCAAAATTGTGTGTCTTCAGACCCTTCCTATTTTTTGTCATCTGCCTCGTGAGATAAGCAATTTTTTCTACCATTCTGCTTCCTGTCATTGCCATCTGGAGGCCCAAAGTAATACAGTAATGGGTCTACTAGATCTTGGACTGGCATCTCCAAAACAATGAGCCAAGATAAACCTTTTCTCTCTATAGCTTGTTTTAGGTATTTCAATATCATAACAGAAAACAAATACAGATGCTAGTTAGGTGTCTAATTTTGACATTTTGTGCAAGATTTATGAATTTTTAATGTCACGTCTATGGTGTCTAGCTTTCTAGATTTAAAATCTTATAATAAATATTAAATAGTGCGTTCATAAGCAGAAAAGAATTGGAGAAGTAAAGTGAAAGTTTGCATTCCAAACTCAGCAAGGTGGCCAGTTCCAAGTGAATGACTTTATGGGCATTCATACATCCTGAAAAACTTGTTTTATTTTGCTTAAAGTTTCTGAGTTTTCCTCACATTTACCACTTAGAGTGAAGTGCTCACTGGGTTTGCATGAGAGTGACTCATGTCTGATTTTAGTTGAATTTGCTTTTTCCTGCTTTTTGTGAATTGATAGTCAAAGTATACTACATCAGGTTTTTCTTTGGTGGTGGTTATCATGTGTGTTAATAATATCCAATATATTGCATCTTAGTATGTACCAAGCACTTTTGTGAGTACAGCTCACTTAATCATGGTCACAACTCTAGGACCTGCTGTTATTCCACACATTTCTGATGACAGAGCTCATTGTTTATGAGTGCCAGGATTTGACCCTGGCAGTAGGATTTCTAAGTGTGTATTTCAGCTGCCAAGTTCATAGGCCTTTTTATAAATACTTGTTTAATGTCTACTTTCTATCTTAGAATGTAAGCTCTAGGATCCTATCTTATTCAATTCATCTAACACAGGGCCTTTCTCATGTTTTATGATAGAAAAAATTAATTATTTCTTTAGTGCACACTGACTAATAGAAAAGGAGACCTAAAAGTATTTTAGGTATCAAAGAATTTACAGATTTCTTAGAGAATGTAGAGAGCATTAAATGCATTATAAAAATAAGAATAGCTGACTCGTTAATGGAGATGTATAAACAGGTTAATAAAGATATTCAGCAATTATAGTCTGTTTTTGGTTAAACTCATTCCTTCTCAGTCCTAGGTTTAAATACATCATCATATTTTAGGACTGGGTTGGCTTATATGTCAAAATTAATCAAAACTTTGACACTTCCCTACAACATAAAATTATTTTTACTTTGGTGGCTTCTTGAATGATTTCTTGTAAGTGCACTTGTAGACACAATAGAATAGAAGAAATACTGGTGTGAAAGCACTTTCTAGACTGGAAGTACTTATGTCTATTATAATTGACGTTTTATTCTAAATCACCAACACTCTACACATTAAAAGAATGAGGTAATAAGTTATGAGGAATATTGCTCTCCAACTCCTTTAAATATTTATGTTTAGAAGCCACTAAGTACAATAGTCTTCAGTATTTCCTTAATTATGCCAACTATAAGTAAAAAATACAGAGATAAACCAGCGAGGACTACAGTAATGATATATTTTCGTAAATGTCTTAAGATTTCACTTTTTTTTAAAAGTTTAAGTCAAACAGGTGTGTTTAGCTATCGTGTGTCCCTGTAGCTACACATATGCTTCATTTAATTATTTTTCTGTGGGGACTAAGTGCATTGTCTCCTGAGGTCCAGAATAAACTCTTCATTTAATTTGGATAAGTCATGCCAAATGACATTGGCAGTTCATTAAATTAGATGCTTAGTTTGTTGAATGAAAATGAAAAGAATCTACAGTTTTAAGGATTTTCCTCCTAAATTGTGGGTGCTATAATTGAGGTATAATTATTTGACTTATTTTTCCAGCAATTGCTAGCATTCTTAAAAACCCTTTTATCCCCCAAAGTAGCAATCTCCTTTAACTTCAGCTTAGTCAAATTCCACAACTGGTCAGCCACTTTGTTTTAGGGCCAATCTGTAGATCCAGGGCTGGCAGGGTGACTGTGAGGGTCTGGTCTGCTATCTTTCAGTCTCCACTCTCCTTTCTGTGTCTTTAATTTTCTGGTGTTGCACTGGGGAGAAGGTAAAGGACAAATGGTACTTCCCTACCTGACTGTTCAGGGAAAGGTGGGAACTTTATGTTAGTAAAAAAAAAAAAAAATCACATTTAGGGAACTGTGATTTTTGCATATGCAGGATCCTGGACAAGTATATTTTCATGTGACCCTTATTTAATAAACAATTGAATTTATAAGTATATCATAAAATTCATTATCCCATATAAGATATAGTGATATATCAATGATGATTTAGAGTAATAGACAAAGAAGAGGAATTCATGTACTTGTTTATTATCTAATTGGAGAATCTGAAGGCTCTTCGTAGTGTTAATGCCCAGCCCTTTCTATGGAAGTCCAGGATCTATCTCTTTTTGTTCTCTACTGTCAGACTTGACATTCCCAGCTAACTTTATCTCTCCTATTGTGAGATAAAGACAGCAACACTGTTATTATTCATGATGCCATGGCTCTTCTGAACCCATTTTCCTTGAAGCATGGCTTTCTGCTTGCTTGTGGCTTCTCTAATACAATTTACTTACTGCTAGTTATATCTTTGGTCATGAGGCTGCTTTATCCTGTGAATAATGGCTTCCAATGACTCTTCCAATGGTTGTGATTTTTGTTAATATGACTTACTCAGGTAAGTTTTTCCCATGGCATATACAACAATGTGAATGATATTTTGTTTTCTGCCCATGTCAAACATATCCCTTGAAATTTTGCAGTTTAAACATAGAATGATGCATCATCCTTCCTTTTATCTGTTGAACTTGTCAGGACCACAGTCCCTATACTTCTAGAATGTGATTTCTTTATAGTGGGACTTAACTAGGTATTGAGTTACTCAGGCAGGCATATTTGTTGTTTTTTTTTTTTTTTTTTTTTTGGAATGCCTTAAAGGCTCTACATTTTTTTTTTTTTTTGGTGCAGAAAGTCCAGCTAAGTCTTTCACCACACATTACCAATGGCCAGAGGTGGGCAACTTGGCATTCTTGTGATCTAGACTTTCCCCAAGCAAGTAGCCCTCTATGGATCAACTAGGATGTGTAGGACTCAGGCACCATTCAAAATCTTTACTTCATGGCCTTTGAGTAACTCTGATTGACCCATTTGGGAAATGGGAGCTGGGCAAGCCCCACCACCACACATATTCTCCCTTTCTTAGCTCTGGCATCTCTCCCTGGCATCAGATTACTTCAGAACTCAGCAAACTTTAGAGAAAGGAAGACCAAAAGTTCCTTACTTAGTAGAAGGGTATCCACTTTAGATACTCACATTCTTCTGGGAAGAGAAGAATTAATTGTGGAGAAAAGAGGTGTAGAAGGGATGCCTTTTCTCTCCAAAAATTGTTTCTTCAGAACAGAATATGTCACACCTGACCCCACATATTGCCCCATAATAGACATGAGGACACACAATGGGTGGCCCAGATCCAGCACTTTTTGTTCCAGCTGTCAGCTCCTTTAGGGATGGACTTTGCAGAGAGCTGTCCCCTCTAGACTTATGCTCCTCTTGGGACACTAGTTGGGGTGTATATCCTGGTTTGTCCTCTCAGTGAACTCTTTTACCAATGAAAAGCTTGGCGCTCTTGTTCATGGCTTTTAGATTCTACTGGGCAATGAGCCCGGCTATTGGACCAAACTACTTGGCTGTTGGTCTAATGAGGTTTTAGAAATACATTTTTCCCCCTCAAGTACCTGTGAGGTTGGGTGGCCCACCTCCCTAACATGAATAAGACCTAAACTGTACCCCAGCCTCTCCACCTCTCCCAGCCTCTGTCTTGGTATCTGTGTTAGTCAGCCTTTCATCACAGTGACCCAAATACCTGACACGAACAACTTGGAGTGGGGGGAGTTTATTTTGGCTCAAAGTGTCAGTCTATGGTCTGGCAATTCCATTCCTCTGGGCCTGAGGTGAAACAAAATGTCACGAGAGAGAGAGAGGGGCATGGCAGAGGAGAGCTACTCAGCTCATGGCACCCAGGAATGGGGGCAGGCAGTGGGGAGGAAAGGTTGGGGACAATATAAACCTTTCTAGGACATGTCCCTGGTGACTTATTTCTTCCAACTAGCCCTACCTCCCAATAATCCACTCAAATTCTTAATTTACCCAATGCATTAATTTACTAATGAGGTCAGAGTCCTCATGATCCAATCACTTCCCCAAAGGCCAATCTCTGAACATTGCTATATTGGGAACCAAGTCTTTAAGTATATGAGTCTTTGGGGAAAACTCTAGACTCAATCATAACACTATATTTTTCCTATGGTCCTGCTGAGAGGGAATAATATTAAGCTCCTACTTTTTAGGTTCCCTTGATCTTAGCTGTATTTGAGACCTACAAATGCAAAGTGGGCTGACTAAGATACTACAAGAATATGTAACAGTCACTCTCTGATGACATGACCTCTGTTTTGTCCTATAAAGGTAGAGGCTAAATTAAAAGAATTCAGGGTAAAGGTAGACCATGAAATATATATCTGGGGACTCCCCAAACTTCTGGAATATGGGCAGCTGCTTTTTCATCTCAGAGTAGGATTGACCAGTGTTTTTCCTAACAATCAAAAAGTGAACTGAACATTTACTGAAGACAAATTTGAATTATTTTATTTGAATATGAACTGGGTGGAAAACTTGCAAAATCCATCTTTTCATATAAACTCTCTGTGCTGAATTTAATTCCTAGCTTAACATCTGGTTTTCTAAACCTTCTTTATTGGACACAAAGGTAATTAGATCCATTTCCTGGCAGCAGACACCAAAATAGAAGCTAAAGATAATAAATACTTAATGAGGAAAGCATATTCCAAATAGCTGTTTGACGAAAGAAAAAAATCAGACTCATTGCTTACATTTCTTCTTAAAACTCTATAGACACATGCATTTGAACTACAGGCCCTTCATTTTTAAGTTTCTGTTTTTTTTTCAACTTGTAAAATGATTTACACAATGGGAATAATAATTAGTCCTAGAGTATAATATATATTCATATATATTATAGGCTTGCATACACATGTATACAATTCACAAATAATTCATATATGTACACTTAAATTTATATATACACACATATCCATCTATATCTCTTATATATGTGTATATCTCATATGTATACACACATAATGTGCATGGCCAAGTCATCTAATGAATAACAAGTCATCAGATGGCAATAATATCATTTAAAACAGACTCTTCCATATGTTTTGCTTTTTCATAAAGATGGAAAGCAATACTTGAGATTGAATTCTATCATCCAATTTCTGTGTCACTCTAGCTTACAGTTTATTTCAGGGAGGAAAGGAACAATTAAAAATTGTTATTCTCAAACAAGAGCTTATCTCATGGGAGGTGGAGAAATAGCTGGCCATAAACTTTCTAAAGCTATAGTCAGTTTATACAAATCATAATTTGGTCTAATCATGGCATTTGACCATATAAGACCATCATCCCTATTGTCTCTACTCATGAGGATACCTTTATTTTGATTAGGTTAATCAGAGTAGGGTGCTTTTAATGCAGTTAGTTAATATAAAGAGGTTTGAGATCATGTGATACATCAACATATACATATGTTAAAATCTTTTCTCTTCTGCCCCATGTAGTTTGGGGGGGCATTCATGTTTCTGGGAAATGTTGACTTAAATCAACAGAAACAGGAGAGAAAAAAAAATTGCTGGCTATGAAAAATGAAAGGTTATTTTGACCTGACAGTGGAGTAGGAGTGAAGAGGAGAGAATTGGAGAGGATTAGAATGTAGGCTAGATAGGCAAAATGTAGCCAACAAATAGATCTAAATTCCAGATGAAGGATCTTAGACTTTATCATGTACAATACTGTCATTATTTGTGGATTCTGTGGTTAGGTATTTGTCTACTAGATAAATTTTATTTATAACTCACAAATTAATATAGTGCTTGCATTGTCTTATGGTGATATGTGAAATGCACTGAAAAATTTGAGTCACCTGATTTGCATGTTCCCAGCTGAGGACACATAAAGAAATGCCCTACTTTCCTCTTTCATATTGTGAGGGATATTTAAAGTCACATTCTTTACAGTCTTGTGCTTTTCATTATCTTTTCTTTTTTTTTGGTGATTTCACTGTTTAAAAAACCCCCAAGAAGAGCGCTGGGATGCTGTCTGCTGTTCCTATGTGTGAAAAAGTTGTGATGTGCCTTACAGAGAAAACGCATGTGTTGGAAAAGCTTTGTTCAGGCAAGAGTTTTGGTGCTGCTGACAGTATAATGTTAATCAATAGACAATGTGTGTTAAACAAGATGTCTTTTTAAAAGAAATATAAATACACAAGGTTATCTATTGATCAGTTGAGGAAAATGTTGTGACCAGAGGCCAGCAGTAACATGACTTTGTATATTGCTTTGCAGGAATTCCTTAACATTCACTAATTCAGTGTTTCTGTCCACTTTATAGAAAATAACTACCATGACTAATGGGATTGTCTGTAACTATTTTTTTTCTAACTGAACTGGGAAATCAGTAAAAGGTTTAACATAGAGCCTGCCGTGGTGGCACATGCTTGTAATCCCAGCATTCGGGAGGCTGAGACCGGAGGATCCGGGTTCGCGGCCAGCCTCAGCTACCTAGTGAGGCACTCGGAAACTTAGTGAGACTCGGTTTCAAAATAAAGAGTAAAAAATAGGGCTGGGGGTATAGCTCAGAGGTAGAATGCCCTTGAGTTCAATCCCCAGTACTGCATAAAATAAAATTAAAAAAAAAAAAGGTTTAACATAGAATACATGCTACATAAGTGAGTATGTGCTTGTGCGTGTGCATTTTGATGGTATGGGGCAAGACATACCTGTCTTCATGTTTTGACCTGAATTAAAATAGAAGCTGCTCCTTGAAGTTCTGTTATGCAGAATATTGCAATCCAGAGTGAAACTAATGTTTTTCCGAATGGCAATGTGTGTTTACACACACACACACACACACACACACACAGAGGTACACACACACACACACACACACACACACACACACACAGCACTGCCCACCTGGGGACCCTCTCCCAGACCTCCTATTTTAAAGGGTTCTACTTTGGCCCTCCTTTAGCCCTGGTCCTTGCTAAGTGCTTGGCAGTATGAGGGTCCAGGGGAAGTAACCATCTGGAACTCATGCAACTGTCCTATTCACTCTTCCTAGAGCACTTTCTTAGTAAGAGAGCAACTAGATTTCCCTATCCAAATGGACCCAATCCACTTTTTTTTCTGGCCTTATCCACCTGGATGCTGGCAATACTGATGGGTATGGACAGAGGTCCTAGTGAGAATTGGATGTAGACATTTATTTATTCAAGAATTCCTTCGGTGAGAGACAGAGCTGGGATTGGGAAGCAAAAGGAGTAGCCAGGGGCAGGGACCAAAGCCAGCCAATGACTCTCCCAGTTTGCCATGTTCTAGAGAAGAACTCAGAGAATCCTAAAATTCCAAATTTATTTCTGGACCTCTAAGTCATTAGAGATTTGTTTCTCATGGTAGGGGGATAAAAGATATTTTTGACCCTTTATTAGCTTTATTTATATTTAATATTTAAAAATATGCTACTGGATCCTTCATTTGTGCTCTTCCCTGACCTCATAAATGTTATTGGCCAGCATGCATTCCCGTGTGAGCATGCACCCATGCGAGTGCACACACACACACACACACACACACACACACAAGCACACACATGTACACACACACACACATAAACACACACACAGAAAATATCACCCTCCATGGATTTCAGAATTTAATGTAGTAATTCTCAATTCTGAATGCACATTGTAATTACAATTTCTGAGAAGTGCATTAAAAATCCTAATGTTGGGGTATATGCTCAAACCAGTTATCCAGTGATGAGATCAAGGAATCAAACCTTTTAAAAGTTTTCCAAATGATTCCAATGAATGACCAAGATTGAGAATAGCAGTTTGAATGGAATAATAACCACCTAATGTGCTCATTCTATGTCAGGTGTAGTTGTCTGAAAATAGCTTTACCTGAGATATGACTGATATTAAATGCTACATATATTTAATGTGTACAATTTGATGAATGTAGACATATGCGTATACCCATGATACCATCACCACAATAAAGAGAATAAATATATCCATCGAATGTTTTGTTTTCTTGTTTCCTTCCTTCTTTCCCTCCCTCTCTTCCTCCCTTCCTCCCTTCCTTCCCTCTTCTTTTTTTTGGAGGCCAAGAATACTTAACAAGAAATCTACCCTCTTAATAATTTTAATTGTCTCTTTTAATTACCATGATAAAATTCTGTACCGGGTACTACTATGTCTCTACTTAATGGATGATGAAATTGATTTACACCTAGGGAAGTTGGTATTCAGAGTTCCTGCTGTTAACCATGACTTCATGTTACCTCTGGCCTCAGTGGTTTGGTCCAGGTGTGAGTCCCTGACTCAAGACAATCAATATTCTTCCCTAGGAATTGTAGTGGTAGGAGTGGTGAGTATAGAAAACTAAGAAATTGTTAAAGAGCATGATTCCTTTTTGTGAAGGAAGACTTGATAGATATTGAAGCCGTTGTGAATTGAGAAGTGTTTTCAGGGCCCAGACAGATATCTGATCTGTCTTTCCATGGAATTCTTAAACAAACTGCCTCAAATTTCCATTTTGTCTAACTAGTTCAAGGTAGGAGTCAATCATGAATTAAACATGTTGCTAATATATAGTCCATTGCCTGTATTCTCTAAATGTCACGTTTAGTTCACTCAAGGAGTAATATCAAATGATATATTTATTATGAACTCTATGTCCATGACTGCATTGTGACCCTGGGCAGCTCTCAATTTGTTTTTGAGATAGTTGCCCAAACCCACAACATAAGCAGCAATGCCTTCAATTGGAACTGATTCCTTTTGTGGAACTGAAATCTTTCAAGAATGACTGATGATGCTCCCGGGAAGTTGACCTTCCATAATGCCAGCCTAGTAATAAATATTTCAGCTCTTGCTGAATTCAGGATCCTGAGAAATCTTTTTATAGCCAAGAGTTTGACTCTATATATGGGCAAGAACATATACAACATACTTCTATGTGGGACTTTTTTTGTTTTGTTTTAATTTCTGATGAAAACCTCTCAACATGTTAATTCCAGAATAAACATTGATTGGCATGAACTTAATGCTCATATATTACAGCTATCAAGTTACTGTGTGGAACATAGAGTCTACTTAATTTTCAGATTGTAGAGTATACTAATTTGTTCCCTATTGGCATTCAAGAGAGATTTTATACTGCTGACTATTGTTTGCTTTTTCAAAAATAGAAAGATCCCATCGGCCTGATGGTACCATCTTAGATAAAGAGTAAAATGGGCAAGAAATGAGCAAGACTTGAGCAGGACATACATTTAGTAATTCTGATATACTCTGCCATTATTTTCTGTCACTTCATGTATAACTGCAGGTCCCAGAAGAACCTACTGTAAATATCAGAATACAATATTCACCTCCCTACTTTCAGTATTATTCTAACTTTAACCTACTGTCTCTGGCTGTGTGTTACATTCACTTCCTCTCCTTTTCTCTTTCTGTAGAACTTTTTCCCAGTGCATTGAAATTTGGTTTGTATTTAAACCAAAGTATTTTCAATATTCTGTTGTTAACCTTTTAAGACTATGATTCCCTGAAGAGGTTTATCCTGGAACCTCACAGACCTATGCAGGCTGCAACAAATCAAAACATGAATTTTCTCTCACTGGCTCAGCACACTAGGAATCCTGATACACCAGCAGGTGGCAGCAGAAATAAACAAGCAAAATAAAGACCCAGAGAAATGGTCTTTTTTTTCTAAGTCTTCCAGAGTCTCAACCTCCTATTGTTCTAATTTCAGCCCATTCTCCTTAATTTTGAAAATGTAGCAGAATAACTTGTTAGAGCAATACAAGTTTTAATTTTAGTACTGTAGAAGAATCAGAAGGGAAAAACACTGAGTTTTATTTATTCTTTGCATTCTTTCTTGGGCCTTGGTACTTGCCTGCCTCCAGGATCTTTGGCAAGCCTTCCCAAAGAAGTTGTTTGAAGACAATCTCTCACTCATGGCTGAAATGGGAGTTTGAATTCATTAAGCAGATTATGGTGAGCAACACAGAAGAGTCAAGAGAGGGAGGAATTTAAGAGATGCAGAGAGAAGCAATTCCCCAGTTCTGGAGGGAGGAGGTCTGGGTTCTGGGAGCTGACTGAATTTGCAGTCTCCTCCTCATAATATTGGCTGGATGAGGTCAAAATACACGGATTTGGGTATGGAGGGCAGGTAATTGGAGGGGGGCATCCCAAATATTTTGTACTGTTCAAGTGACTATCAACTAAACCTCAGATAGGAGAAAAACCAGAATAATAGTAACTAATATCAAACATCTAGAAAACTCAATGTGATATAGGCTCAGTCTCAGATTTGCTTTGATTCAGAGAAAGTAAAGTTAAATGACATTTTAGATGCTCAGATTTCTAGTGCAAGTTCTATTCTTTGCAGTCTTAGAGTTTTATTCTGCAGAAACAACTTGTTCCATAAAGGGCTGGGTGGCACTGATGTCCTCACATCTTTTCTTGGTGAAAAATAAAGACTTTTTGTCTCTCGGTTGTTTCCAGGAGCTCGCTCCCTTGTGCTGGCAACTGAAGGAATAGGTGCCCCTATTGGCCAATGAGTGCCTATTGTAGACCATGTGACAAGTGAACAAGGGAGATGGATGGGCCTGGCTTATAAGATGTCATTTATACTCAAACTATCCCCATCCACAATCTCAATTTACAATCCAAGAATATATATATATATAATGAGGATTATGATTTTCCACTAGACACTTAAAAACTAAACCTATGTTAACTATCTAAACTTAATAACCACAACTGCCCTCCAAGAATTGCCATTTTACTAGTATACCTTAAAACTTACAAAACAACATGTTAGTTCCCAATAAAAATTTTTCACAAGTGTATGTATGTTGCTATCATCTAGATAAACTGAGGTAAAACATGACAAAATGACATAGAAAGCAGTTTCAAAGTTCAGCATGACAGCTCTTGTGACATTCCCCACAATCAGTAAGTCATATCTTCACACAAAATTACAAGAAGAAATGGTCCTGTCACTGAAGGTGCAATATATTGAATACCTGATTTGCGGTCATTCCTGGGTGAAATGCTTTCATTACCATCATTGGAAACCCCGTAGATAAAGTACCTAGAAGAAATTAAAAATCAAGATATGTCCAGGTGTGGTGGCACCTACCTGTAATCCGATACACTTTAGAGGCTGAGACTGGAGAATCCCAGGTTCAAGGCCTATCTCAGCAACTTAGTGAGATCCTGTTAAAAAATAAAACAAAATAAAAACAAAAAACCAAGATATGTATCAGAAGGGCTTAAAGATAAATTAGTTTGTTTTGTTGGTATAGATTGGTAGGGATCACAGGAGCATTCTACAAACTCTGAAAACCTATAAAAATCTCAGCACAAGTTTTTTTGAAAACCAAGTACCAACTTTACTCTGGTACCAGCACTCTGAAATTTAGCCAGTAGAGGGCAGTCAAAGAGTAGCTCATAGAAGTCAACACACCTAAGCTCTTGACACAGTTCTTGAAAGATTACTTCAAGGATGCTTCTATAACTATCAAATTCTGGATATTTGTCAAGTAATTTCTGGGCTCTGGATTAATGTTACTTTTATAACATTTTTTTCTTTACAAAGTATTGATTTCCTTTATATTATTCAGGATCTGAAATTTGTAAAGAGTTATTATTAGCTGGATCATCTTAAATGTAGTGTGATCTAACTCTCTTTTTTAAAGACTCACAGCAAAACACAGAATGAACATTTTCTCTGTATCTGTGAGAAGTCTGAAGATAATTTAGAATGTCCAGTGAAAGATTTATCTATGACAAAGCATAAATAGGAGATGCCCAATAAAGACAGGCAGTAAACCCTCTAATGTTTAGAGTCGTGTCAGAAAAGTCAAGCTCTTGGTTTTCATTTCCCAGTTACTCAAACTACTAAATCCCCCTGAGAAAACAGTAGGATGCCGATGCCCTTTTGGGGAGAATTTCTGGTGCTTTCAGAAGAAAATTGTACAGAAATAGACATGTTTGCAGCATTGTGGCCTCAAGTCACTCCTAATTGAAATCTATGCTGCCCCCCAGAAAGTGGTGAATCATTTAAGTATCGGAATCAAAGAGTTCAAATGAAGATGACATAAAGTTGAGTTTTAAAAATGGGTGAAAGTTCAAGAATGGTGTTCTCAAATTTTTTTTTTTCATATTGTTTTCACATGCTAGTTGGCATGGAAATCAAGCAACACATTAGCATTCAATCCAGCACACAGCTTGCTGCCACTGTGTTTTGGGCCCAGGCCTGTTGCTGGTGGAAGAAGGGAGCAAGGGATGACCAACTGCCATTGTGGAAGTCCGGAGAGACTTTTCCTCCTCTGCTGGGATGCGATTACTTTCACATTGATTACTTTCTGTACTGGTGGTTTTCAAGATGGACCATCAGCATCAGGACCACTGGGACGTTTGTCAGAAATGCAAATCAGTAATGCTGGCTGAAGGTGAAGCCCAGCAACCTGTGTTTTAACAAAGCCTTCCAGATGAATCTGTAGGGCATACACATTTGACCACAAGTCACTGGCCCCTGGAAAGGTACATTGATTTATCTGATACATTTGAAGAAATAACTGGGCATTCTTAGCTCACCAGCTTTTTTCTTCCTACTGAGAAGGCTGCAGGCAGGAAGCCTGACTCCTCAGCTGCTTCTCTGAGGAGAGCCCCCCGCCCCAGGGGGGATTTTGATGCTGGAGGTCAGTACCACATTTGCCTGTAGATGTAAGCCACATCCTTCAACCTAGCTTTCTTGTTAATAAAGGTACTATCTTTTTTTCTATTAATCTTATTCTTTGCCTTATTTTTCAGTTCATTTAGAATCTTGGCAGAGAAGAGGGATCATGTTCAATGGACCCTACTACGACTTCAATGAAGTTCAGGATCTAATAGAGGAGTTGGACTTACATAGAGGTAGGTTGAAAACAGTTCAAATCTCATGGTCTTCACACACATGCATTTCATGCCTCACGATTCTTCATATAACTTAGTCTTGCCCACATTTTACTGCCTAATTTGAATTTCTTTTCCTTGTCTCCCTCAGCTATCAAAGACCCCTTCTTCCTCTGAATGCCCATAACGCTTATGGCTTGGTCTCCTTGCCTGACACTTAATCTATGCTTCTTCATTATCCTTGTCCTATTTTCTCAAATTCATCATAAGTAGGCAGCATCATACTTTCCTTCTTATTCTTAGCATCACAGCAGAATGCATGCGTAGTACATGTTGAACATTTATTTCTCATATATTTCTAATTTTTCTATTTCTGTGTATCCAAGCAATGATTCAAGTTTTTGTCATATAGCTTTTATAGACTCCCATTATATAATTCTAATTCATTCATTAGGTTAGTCTTTGAGTTGGTCATTTAAAAAGTTCTCATAGATACAGAAATAATCTGGTGGTTGCTCAGGGCTAGGGTGGAAGTTGAGGGGAAATGGGTAGGGGTTTGTTTGAGGGAAGGTGATGAAAATATTCTAAACTTATTTGTGTTGGTGGTTACATAATTTTGTGACTATACTAAAAACTACAGTATTGTATCTTTTACTTGAGTAAATTATAGGGTATATGAAATATCTCTCAACAAAGTTGTTTTTTTAAAATATGTCATGATAAAGGATAGAGAGGTATAGATGCAAGGGAAAAAAGTAAGGTTAGTGTCAATATTTTGATTTCGATGTTGGTAGGTTTGTATCCAAAACCTATGAACACTTACATAACAGAAAAGAGAGTTTTAAGTAATAAGCACTTTATGAAAAACTCAAACCATAATATTTTCTCTTTTCCGACCAATGTCAAATCTTGCTCTATTTTTCAGAAAGATTTTATTTCTAAATCCTGAAACATTTTCCTATCCAAGAAAGGGAATTCCTCAAAAATTGATTTCTCACTTGAGATGGAAGGCTTGGTGATGTGTTTTAAACTTGCTAAAGAAATGGAAAAGTGGCATAGTGTGTTAACAAAAACCACAATGGCTGACTTTGTTATCAGCAATGGCTAAAATTTATTGTTTATTATCTTGTTTTACAGGTGAGGTGACTGAAGAATGGAGACATTAAGTCCAAGGTCACTCTGACCTCGAGTGACAGAAGCAGTTGCAAATAGTCTAAATACAGAGCCTATGCTCTTAAAACCACCAGACTTTGCTGCCTCCAATGAGGAGAACTTTTCCCTTGCTGAGGCAGTTTTCATACACAGACAGAAAAATAACATGGCATTAAAATGTCATCTAGGGTGGAAAAATAAAAATTCAAAATGGTTATGACAAAGTACTGGATTAGAGTAGGTTCACATCCTAGCAAATTCATGGATGCCCCCAGCCTGAGCATCCTTCCTAGTTGGTGAACCTAGAAGCATAGTCTAGCTAGAGGAGCCAGTGAAGATTAATAATAATTGATGTGAAAGTGTCTGTCACCCTCCAGAGATCCATTACATGTTTGATTTGTTGAATAAATATAAGGTGTATATTTTGTCAATCATATATGTCCTCTTTTATGTACGTATAATGCTTTTCGGCAGAATATTTAAAGTACTTTATGAATGACTTCTTATTACTCACAGGCCAGCTGCAAATTCTTGATGAATAAGTACAGTAAAGCTTGTACGGTTGGAGAAGACAGTATTGAGAAAGGACAAATAATACATGAAAAGAAGAAATCACCTTTCTTTCAGTGCTTTCATGTAGTTAGATGGCATTACTAGTGTTAGTGCCACAGTTTGCATTACTCAATTAGTTAATTCAATAATATTAACTAAATGCTCCCTCAGCATGTGATATTATTTAAGGCCTAAAGATAGAGATAGCTATGAATGAGATGGATTGGGTCTACCCTGGAGTTTACCTTTTAGAAGACATGAAGCATGAAGCGAGAAAGACAATAAATAAGTAAAATAAACAAATGAGCTAGAGAAAGCCTGGTAGTGATGAGTGCTAATGAGTTAGCTGAAAAGATTTGGTTTAGGATGGGATTAAAACCAACACTCTGAGTTCATTTTGCTGATCTTAACAGACAACTGGACACTTACAAACTACTGATCTTGCTGCACAAATGACAGCGGGATTACTGTAGAGAGTTTTGAAAAGAGTAGTTCTCTATAAGCAGAGGACTGTATACTGATGATAGTTGATTTCTACATAGTGTTTACAGGGCAGGCAGCACCCTAAGGTGTATGCACTAATAGAATGACTCAATTTTGTTCTTCTTAAGGGGGAAGGTGCTGAAATCAGCAGTGCTTTCACCATGGTGCCTCCCAAGGAACAACTACCACTTGAAAACTCCACTATGAAAAATAGTTTCAACACACTAATAAAAGTATTAACCCAGTCAGTTAGCCTAATCCAATAACATGCTCTGGTCTTAATAGGTAAAATATACTCATTTCCCCCCTTGTATTTTCTGAAGAGTCTGGAAAGAGCTTTGTTGTTGTTGTTCTTCTGATTAATTGATCATCTGATGTGTTAATCTTCAAGTTACAGGCATAGTCAGAGTAGGCAAAATGTGATCTTGTTAACCTGGCACACTACAGGGACACAGTGTGAGGAAGATATCTTATAGCTTTCATTTTCTTGAGGTTTTGGTTAATTTCAAGCTACTATTGTTTTGTGATTTCATGCAGTCTCTTTGCAGTAGTAATTGAGTTAACAGGAAATGAATCTGTGGGCTCAGTTAAAATTTGGTCCCCAGAGATAAGAAGTCTGTGTATACTTTATTGTAGCCCCACTTCCAAACATGTTGTTAAATAAATCTCTGGAACATCATCTTGTAGCTCAGAAATAGGATACTTTTTAAAATTTATCATATGGGGCTACTTTCACTTGAGAGGGAAGTATAACTTCTTCACTTTTTTGGTGTTATTTTCTATCTTTCTGTATTTTACTATTTCTTTTAAACAAAATGTCATTTGAAAGTGATGAAATCACTTGCCTGAATAGACAAATCCCACTCAGTAAATTGTATGAATTTTCAAATTACTGATTATATGAAACAGTATGTTCAAGTTATAGTTTTATAGGTTAAACTATATGAAATTGTGATCTATAGGTAAAAAATGAAGAATATTAACAATTTTGTATGATTTAAGTTAATTGTTAATCAGATGAATCAAGGTAGATTTTTCATTTTTTATGAAGACAAAACCGTTTGAAATTGACCACATAAAGAAAAATAAACTGAAAAAACTTGTACTCAATGCTCACTAAGTTGGGCTCAATATTAAAGAAGAGATTTTATAGAACACGCAAGAGACAAGATGGTGCTCAGTAAAAGAGAGCAGGCAATATACTGAAAAGGTAAAGAGAACAGAACAAATCAGTATTGTTTGAAGCATAAAAATTGTCTTCTCTAATGACTTGAATAAAAAAACCATTTGATCTGAGTTTTATCAGGTTATTATATTCCTAAAGTGTTCATTGGCATCTTAGGTTGTCTGATGATTTCTGGACTAACTAATAACTGTGTTGATACCTCATCAAAGGCATGCCATATGCAAAGCTCAAACAGAGTTGGTATTTTATAATTCTTAGTGCTATCACAATGCACCAAGCAAGTACTTCTTAGTTTGGTTACAGATGGTTTTTAGTTCTGCCTATTACTGGTATAACACATGCAAACTTAATCTTTCCTGGCATTTCTCTTTGCAGTTAAGTAGTCCTGGATTTTGCTCATTTGCCTTTTCTCTAACGTAGTTTTAACTACATACAGAAATGTACTTGAATGATATGTAAGCACTGTCTTTAATTAATCATGCTTAGAGTTAGCATCTGGAAAGTATAATAGAACATCTGCTTTGCATAGAGCCACCTAAGGATTATTAAAATCTGGTATTTTAAGTCTTTTTATAGTGTAAGTATCATGTGTTAGCCACACTCAAATACAAATGATTTAAACAAAAATTAAGCAAAATGGCTTCAGTTCAATACTTTAAAAGAAAGAACCAGGACATAAGATTAAGTTTTATTTTTATTTTTTCTAATTAAAGGAACTCATACTTTTTTTTCTTTCTTTTTTTTTTTTTTTTTTTTTTTTTTTTTTTTTTTTTTTTTGCTTGCCTTGGGTGAAGTGGGAAGTGTGCAGTGTAGTGGTGGGAAGTTGGAGAATGTTAAATTAATGCTGATCATCTACAGAGTGAATACAATACAATTGCACTTTTTAAATAGGCACTAAACCAAAATGAAGCAGGCATTATCTTCTAATTAGAAACATTTTCCAATTTTTGAATTACATTTCAGATCTTCTTTGACTCCAGAGTAAATTTAAGAGTATTCAATTTTTAAATGTGTGTGTGTGTGAGACAATGTCCATTTCACAGATGTGTTTTTCTGCCTTATACCATCTTCTCATTATTGTCTAGTACAATCCTTTTAAAAAGTGCAGTTTCAGTAAATTTTACCACTGTATCTTTTTTTCTTAATTTTATTCTGGACTCAAAACTGTCAGTGACACAAAGGATGAAAATACTTGTTCCCCACATCATTGTATTAGCAACTTTTATTTTACAGCTTTGTATATATATATATATATATATGTGTGTGTGTGTGTGTGTGTGTGTGTGTGTGTGTGTGCATTTACATATTTATTATGAAAGCAGTGAGGACCTAAAATATTCCCTGTATGGTCTTTTAGAATTATGCATAGTAAATGAATAATAATTACGTTATATTAATAATGAACGTAATTTTGTTAATGATCAAAACACAATAGTCATTTACAAATTGATTTGACTATTATTGGGCCAAAAGATGCACATGGTTATTGTGTGATTTTCAAGTAGCTAAAATTGAAGAGATGATTAACAAGTTTGCTTTGCATCATTAGTTCATTCTAGTTCATAGATGCAGACCAATTCTCCATCTCTGTTCAACCACTTTGCAAATATATGGATTGTTCAGAATAAACTCGTTTGTACTAAATAATTAGAGCAGATGGTATGGCGCTAATGGTCAAGGAGTGTCTTTTCCCATGGAAAAAAGAATAACTTTTAAAATACAGACATTGCAAATGTTTTTAGAAAATAATAATCATAATTAAAATATGAATAACAGCTAATACTTGCTTAGTTCCTACAAGGTGTCAGGTAGCCTGCTAACTGCTTGATTGTTTCATGTCAAATCCTAAAAGTCAAGTGCAGTCATTATCCTTACTTCATAGTTGAATAAAACCAAGGCTTAATGAGTTTAAGTGACTATCTCAAAGTCACATAGTAGGTTGCAGTACATATGCTAAGGCAATGTTGCAATAAAGAAACACTAGAGGCTTATTTTTTTTCTTTAGTTTTTCAAAATCTATACTTAGCTGAGAAAAATTCCATTGTGTACATATCCCATAGGTTTTTAATCCATTCATCTGCTGATAGATATCTTGGATGGTTCCATAGTTTGGCAATTTTGAATTGAGTGGCTACAAAATCATGTCATTTGCAGGAAAATGGATGGAACTGGAAAACATTATGCTAAGTGAGATTAGTCTGTCACAAAAAGTAAAATGTCTGATGCTCTCTCTAATCGGTGTAAGCTAGGGAGAAAGTGGGTCATAGGAGGGACTCTAGATAAAGAAGAAGAAACCTTAGAAGAGCAAAGAAGGCAATCTAACTGAAAGTGGTGGGAGGAAGGGAGAGGGAGACACCCTAATGCACGTGATGTGCATTCACAAACATATCAAAGTCAATCACTAAGCCAGTCGTGAGGAAGGAGTTGGGAGGGAATGGGGTGGGATCTGGGGAAGGGTTAAATGAGTGCTGTGTGCATGTATTCCTTTACCAGCCTGTACCTCATTAAGATGTATGAGTACAACACACCAATAAAAAAAAAAAATCTATACTCAGTTAAATAGCAGGAAAATGCTCAACAATCAGAACTTTCAGTGTGCATTAAGCTTTATTTCTACTATAAAGTTTAATATACATGAGGCTTAGAGTAGAATTCAAAGCGTGTGTAAAGATAATTGACTTGATCTAACATATTTGGGGGGGTGGTTATTGAACTCACGGGCATTCTGCCTCTGAGCTAAGCCCCCAGCCCTTTTCTATTTCTTATCATGAAAAAGGATCTTGTTAGGTTGCTGGTAGTCTTCTCTAAATTGCTAAGGCTGGTTTTAAACCTGTGATCTTCCTGTCTCATCCTTGATCCGAGTCTTTGAATGTGAATCCTAACCTCTAGTCATTTGCAAAATAGCTTGTTTAATACCTTTTAGGGGACTTAAAATTGGTTTAGACACCACCCAACTTAGTTCACCAAGCTATAGGTCTTTTATAGACTTAGAAAGAGAGAGAGGCTTTCAGATGTCAATATGCCTTTGATCTCAAGCTTTTCAAAGGAAGAACTTGATATGTTGTATACTTTGGCATATTTTAATTTTGTCACACTGAGAGGAAAAAAGCCAGTTGACTAAAATTATGTTCCAGTTTTTGAAGAAAATATTTCAGTGAACTTAGAATTGCTTCCAACAGTCATCTTGTCCAGTTATAGACACAGCTGATTTCTGTTTCATTAGGCAGAAGGAAATCCCAAGATTTGAAGAGAGAATAGGCTTGCCCACAGTAACCCTGCCATCATAGCCTCTGCTGGTATCATGAAGCATCTGGCTTCAGTTGCACATCACAGAAACCACAAGTACAGTGGTTTACATAAGTTAGAAGTTTATTTTCTCTCATCTGATAATATGGCCTGGTTGCTCAAATCCAGAACAAGACCCAGGCTGCTTCTCTCTTGTTGTTGTACCATCTATAGCCTGAGGGATGTTGCCCTCACTAATGGCCCAAGATGGTGCCCATCACATCTGCATTCCAGGAAGCAGAACAGAGAGTAGAAGAATACTTAACAACACTTAACTTGATGACATGTCTTGGAAGTTGCATACATTGCTTTTTCTTACATTCCAGTGGGCACAATTTAGTCATGTGGCTACATCTAGATAGAAGGAAAACAGGGAATTGTGACTGTTATTCTAAGTGGTCATGTAATGAGTTAAAACTGAAAAGTTCTATCATAGCAGGGGAAAAAAAGAGAGAAAACAGATATTGGGGAACAATGAGATGGGGGATTTTTGTAAAATTTTCTTTGCATTTAATTTTTGACAACTCTGGATGTATAAGGTTGGTGTTCACTGTTCATTTGGCTTACTTTACTTTTTCTGGACCATTTGGTATGCCGGATACTGGAGAGAAAATGATGACTAAGATAATGTCTTAGTTGTTATTATTGGCAATGGAAATACAATGTAGAGAGAAGAAATAATAGGATTAAAGAGGCTGGATGCCTCTGACTCCAAAGCCTAAATTCTGTTTTGTTTTTGTTTTTGTGGTACTGGGGAGTGAACCCAGGAGCGTTCTGTCTCCAAGCTACACCTCCAGCCTTATTTCCCTATTTTATTTTTTTATTTGGAAACAGGGTTTGGCTAAGTTAGTGTGAGCCTCCCTGAGTTGCTAAGGCTGGTTTTGAACCCGTGTCTCACCTGTGTCTCAGCCTCCCAAATACTGGATTACAGGTGTGTACCACCATGCCCAGGTGGAACCAAAGCCTAAATTCTTTTACTCCACCTGTTTCCTGAGGAAAATACAATATTTTTAATGTGGTAGTTTTCTTGTGGTCATAAATAGGGATGATGTTAAGGTAAAGTGCGGAGCATTAAGTATCTGTTATAATACCTGGCATAGCTCATGTATTTACTTCACCTTCTACCACAGCTTCTTTTTTTTTTTTTTTTTGTGGTACTAGGGATTGAACTCAGGGGCATTCTACCTCCGAGCTATATCCCCAGCCCTATTTTTTATTCTTTATTTGAAACAGGGTCTCACTAAGTTTTGGAGTGCCTCACTAGCTGAGGCTGGCCGCGAACCCGGATCCTCTGGTCTTGGTCTCCCAAATGCTGGGATTACAAGCGTGCACCAACATGCCTGGCTCCACAGCTTTTTTTAGTTCAGTCCTGGAGTTAATTTTTTAGACACAGAAATTCAGTTTAGAGTAGGCCACAATTAGAATTTATCCACAAATAAATGATACTAAGGAATTATTTTGAAGTCTGGAAGAGGACTTTGACAAATTGGCAATAAGTCTAAACAGAAGAAATGATTAAGAGGTGGCTGTAGAAGATGACTGGGCCTGTTATCACTAAACACACAAACCATCAGTGCCATGAATGTTTGTAAATTTCAAATTGTAAAATAAATTTAAAAATTTTCCCCTTAATTTAGTGCTTTGACTTCTTGTAGTGTTGGATGTTTCCAAATAGAGAATACAAATAATCCTAGGATTTGGTGACATGGTTGGTGATGGAACTTATCAAATGAAATAACATTTGTTCAGCATTCATTATATTTTAGGCATGTGCTGGGGGCTTTTCCATATGTTAGCTCATAAGTCTCAGTGATGTGCCATACAGAGTCTATGTTGACTATCTTTCAAAATGTTATAAAAGATGAAATAAATTTGATATAAAAATGATTTTTATATTTCTGGCTTTATACTTCATCTTGCCAATTGTGACATTACTTATGAATTTACCATTCTAGCAACAGATTTTTAAATGTTAGCATCTTGAAAACTCCAGTTTTGTTTTTCTGGTTCTTATGTTTTTCTTGGCTTCCAGATCTCTCAGAAAGCGCTTCCTAAAACACAAATCTCCACTTGAAATGCTTTGATAGTTTTCCAGTGCCTAAGAGTTAAAGCTGTTAATATGACTTATAGTTTCTCTTGCAATTTGTTTCCAAATTCCAGATCATAATTGTTAGCTTTTTATCACTAGAGTGAAATACCTGATGTGGCTAACTTAATGAAGAAAAGGAGTTTGTTTAGTTCACAGTTCGGGAGGTGCAAAGTTTAAGATTGGGTGGCTCATTGGTGTGGCCTCTAGCGCGGGTGATGGATGCCATCACATCACGGCAGAGAGCATGGAGGAGCAAGCAGTCACATCTCCAACCAGAAAGCAGAGGGAGGGAAGGGAGGCCCAGGCTTGCTCCTTTTATACTAAACCTCTCAGGAGATCCATCTTAATCACTCTGGAGGACATGACCCCAGACCTAGGGCCCTCCCTCTGTGCCTCATCTCTTAAAGGTTACGCCACCTCCCACTGCTGTCATCCTGGGGACCAAATTTTCAATGCATGGACCTTGCGGATGGAACACTTAAACCATATCCAAACCATAACACCTAAACAACCTCATCTTTCTCACTGGAAGTTTCTCTTTCCCCCACCTCCCTATTCACCTCAGCTAAATCCAAGCACTTTGCACTGGGAGAACAAACTATGATATTTTGTGTCTTTATTTTTGCCTACAACCGATCTCTCTGCCTGGGAGCCTTTCTTCACTGCAAGGAAAGGTCTGAAAACATACGGTGTGCAGGGATAACATTTGGTAGAAGATTCCTTTTAGGCAAAAACACATTTGAAGCCCAGCATGGTGGCACCAGTTTGTAATCCCAGTACTTGGTAGGCTGTGACAGGAGGATCACAAGTTCCCAGCCAGCCTTAGAATTTAGTGAGACCCTGCTTCAAAATAAAAAAATAAAAATAAAAATAGGGTTGGTGGTGTAGGTCAGAGGTAGAATGCTCCTGAGTTCAATCGTTCAATCTCCAGTACCACACACACACACACACACACACACACACACACACACATGAAAATGATAATTTTTGACACTAGGTATTTTTAAAATATATCAGCAATCTTGCCCCTTTATAAGCCCTTCCTCCCTCTCCCCTTCCCCTTCCCTCTCCCCTTCCCCTTCCCTCTCCCCTTCCCCTTCCCTTTCCCCTTTCCCTTCCTCTTCCCCTCTCCCTTCCCCTTCCTTCCCTGTGTTTGTGTTTTGTGTTACTGAGGATTGATTGAACCCAGGGGCATTCTACCTCCAAGCTATAACCCCAGCACACTGTTTTGTTTTTTGTTTTGAAACAGGGTCTTACTAGGTTGCTGAGAGTCTTACTATGTTGCTGAGGCTAGTTTCAGATCTGTGATCCTTCTTGTTTTTTTTATCCCCCAAAATTTTCACTTTTTTTCTGCTTAAAAAACTCAAACTCTAAATTACAAAATATAAAATACATCTTGGCTTTTTGAAATGCAAAGTTTGGGGAAATATACTCAACTAACTTCTTTTAATTTTTTAAAATATAATAACCTTTATTCAAGCTATTTATTCTACTAGAAATACTATTACCCCCCCCCACACACACACACATCTTCTCCCTACCTTTGTCTATCCTTCAAGTCTCTGCTTTAAAAGTCAGAAAGTCAGTAATCTTCTTTTTTTTTTGGTATTGGGGACTGAACCCAGGGTCATTTTACCTCCGAACTACACCCCCAGTCCTATTTTATATTCTTTATCTTGAAACAAGGTCTCACTAAGTTGCAGAGGGCCTCACTAAGTAGCTGAGGCTGACCACAAACCTGTCATCCTCCTGTCTCAGCCTCCCAAGTACTAGAATTACAAGCATGTGACACCACCCCAGGCTAAAAATCAGTAATCTTAAGGGGTTTCTTTTGATAGCTTCATTAAATTTGGCTTTGGGTATACAATTTTTTGACAATGTACTTTTCTTTATATCACTCATCAAAATTTACAAAAGGTGTGTGCAGTGTAGTCATTAAGAATACAAGCTTTGAAGCCAGGTTCATGAGTTCAAATCTCAGCTTTGCTGCTAATAGGCTGTATGAGCTTGGCCTCAGTTAACTTGGTTGTTCTTCAGTTTCTTCTTGGGTAAAATGGGACTAAAATGAATAATGACCTTATGGTATTATGAGGACCGGATGAGACAACATATTTAAGTAGTTTGCACAGCGCCCAGACACAGAATGAGCAATCAATTTTATCTAGTTTATAGTGTGTTTAATTTTTTAATGTTTATCATTGTTTTCATTACAATATAAGCTCCATGTGGGTAGGGACCACTTCTGTGAACTGAGTACGGACCATATCTATGAATCACTGCACCTGGCAGATAATAATCATTTGTTGAATGAATGAAATAGCAGTATGGCAATTTGAAAGAGCTTAGTATCTTCAACTACATAAACATTTTTGTTATTTCAATTAGGCCCTAAACTCAATGCTTTGTCTACTGTCATGTTTAAAGAAACCTTAGGAGATTATGAAATTAAATTTTCTTGGAAATGTGCATTAATTAAAAATGGCAAAGTTGTGAAAGCTAGCTTTCTAATGTAATTAGAGAAGTAGCTATTTGTGTTGAATTTCAGTCTAGGCTTTTTCTATATCATTTTAGTTCAGAGGCTTATGACAAATTGTCTTATTTAGTCAATTGACCCTTTGTAATATGTATTTCAAAATGTTCCCATATAACATTTGAAATTTTGTTTTTAGGTTTTGGCAAAAGAGTACATTGACAAAAATCTTCATCCATTCATTCAAATAAATGGTGACTATGACATGGAATTGATATTCAAACTCTTATATTGAATTTGTCACAAAAGGGCATATGTATTTTATCAATGTTAATTGAGCTTATTCTGATACAGTCACTATTATGGCAGTTATGTCAAACAGATTTTGCCAATTTTTTAGTCAAAAATGCAAGAGATTTTTACACTTACTCAAGAGAGCACAAGGCATCTATTCCTAAAGTGGTTTTAGATATATATATTTAAATTCCCACATAAAAGTGAAAGTAGCATTATACTGGTCCATCTCTCATTTTCTGTTCAATCCAAAAGGAAACAATGAAGTCTTGGATTATTATGTAAACCATATGCCACTTCTTAAATGAATACTCAATTTGCCTTCTCGTTCTATTGTTCTCCTAAGTAGTTATTTTCACATTAAGTTAAGCTTTATTTTTCTGTACGATATATATCATTTTAAAAATAAACCACATGGAATTTGAAGCAGTATCACTTGGACAATTTACATTACATCACAAACTGAATTTTATGCCAAATCTGATCTATACAAGCTGCAACTTTGTTCAGCCAGTATTTGGTCTAGTTTGAATTTAATACCCAGCTGGCCTAAATCTGACAGACTTAATTTTATTAATTCACCAAGGTTCACTCTGTTTTCCATATGTGCCAGAAATTTTCACGGTTCATTGAGAAGACTGAAGGGAAGATTGCTGAATAAACCTTTATTAAGTATAGAAAAGAAGGGCCACAGTGATAGGAACTGATACATTACATGTCACTGATTTTGCACTGATAAAAGCAACGACTGAAAACATTTTTACACTCCTTGCAATTTATTATTGTTTAAACAGCAGGACATAGTTACAAGAAAGTGTGCTGTGCTCATTTGTATTAAGTAGTGTAAAAAGGAAAAAAAAATTCGTGGACTGGTTTGAATTAAGTGACTATCTCACATATGGCAATGCCCAAGTTAATTACATGATGGCTAGGTTATTGAATCAGCATTCCTTTTACAGTTCTTGACATGCCTTCAGATAGGTATGGCCTTAGTTCAGGCTGCCATAACACAGTACTGTGGACAGGGAGACTTGAACAACAGAAATTGCTTTTCTTACAGTTCTGGAGGCTGGAAGTCCCAGATCAAGGGCCAGCAGAATTGACATCCTCTGAGGCCTCTCTTCTTGCTTACCAATGGATGTTCCATTGCTACCACTTCACATGTCTGTCATTTGTATATGTGAGTCCCTGTGTCTCTTTGGGTGTCCAAATCGCCTCTTCTTATAAGAAACACCAGGCAGATTGGATTAGGGCCCACTGTAAGGGGCTCATTTTAATCTTATCCAGAAACAGTCACATTCTTTTATCTCAGTATCTCCAGTACTTAGCACAGTGCCAGATATGGAAGAGGTATCAATGAATAATATTTATGTGCTGAATGAATAGATTAATGAATTTTCTAATGATATATAATTATAAATCATAAGACAAAGATAGAATCTTCTTCAAGTCAACAAATGGCCAGGCGTGGTGGTGCACGCTTGTAATCCCAGTACTTGGGAGGCTGAGCTAGGAGGATCCGGGTTGGCAGCAAGCCTCAGCTTCTTAGTGAGGTCCTCTGCAATTTAGTGAGACCCTGTTTCAAATAAAGAATAAAAAATAGGGCTGAGGGTGTAGTTCGGAAGTAGAATGCCCCTGGGTTCGATCCCCAGTACCACACACATACAAAAAAACAAAAAACAATAGCCAATAAGTGATTATAAATATAATCAATTGGCAGTTTTCTTTTTTACTTATTTATATAGGACTAGATTTCTTACTTTTTATAGACCCATAGTAATTATACATATATATGGGATACAGTGTAATAATTTGGTGCATGTGTACAGTGCGTAATGATCAAATCATGATAATTTGCACATCCATCCCCTTAAATATTTATCATGTCTTTGATCTCATGCTTACAAATGACATTTGTAAACTGACTTTCTATATACATTTTCATATTGAGATAAACTAGGTTGGCTAACTTCAATTTCCCTGAAGCTACCCTCTGAATCTTCGCCTTCTCGTTGACCCTAAGATATACCACAGGTGCTCCAGCTGGACACACCTCACATTGATTCATTAATGATCCCCCACCCCCCCCACACACAAAAGATTACCCTTTTCCCATGTTTTCCATTATTTTCTGGATGCCACCATCTATCTATTCAATCAGGCCTGGATCTTAATGTACTAATTCACTTCTCTTCATCACCATCTTGTCTACCTCAAATTTGGTGAATCTGCTTCCATGATTCCTTCCAAATTTTTCCCACTGCCTGTTATCATTTCATCGCTTTGTTTTAGGCCCTTTATTTTATCTTGTTCCAGCTGTGCAATAACTTCCATTTGACCTCCATCACATCCAACTCTATCCTCTATATACAGCTGTTGAAAATTTTCCCTAAAACATAAGCCTGATCATTTAATTCTTTTCTTTAACTTCTTCTGAAGCTCCAGTTGCCAAAGGTCAGCCCTCCTAAGGAGGCTCAGAGGGCCAGTGTTTACCCTTCTAGTCCTTTCTATCCTGAACCCCAAACATGGCTTCTGTTCCAGAGCATGTTTCCTGAAGCTGTTACTCAGGTGTCCTCTGTTCAGCTCCAGCTATGCTTTTTATCTTTTGCTAGAATGACTTTCTCTCCCCTCCTTCTTCTCTGCTGATGAGCTCACTTAGTGGACTCCTGTCCATCTGACTTTGTTCACTCTTACCATTCCAGGCACCACAAATGCTTTCTTTCTTCTGTTTTCCCTAGAGACTTATACCACCTCCATTGTACCATTTATGAGCCTTTTGCAATTATTTGCTTTTCTGTCTGTCTCCTTTCCTTCTCTGAGAGGCCCTCAAAGAAGAGAGTTTCCTGGTAATCTCTTAATCTTTATCTTCCTAGCAACTATAATGGGATTAGGAGTATTGTCCCTGCAGTTTGACTGCCTGGGTTTCATTTGAGCCAAATATTTCATCTTGGGAAGTTTAAACTCGACTCAAAGTAACAATAAATACTAGTGTGCTATTTTTAATTGCATGAAAAGGAATTAATGCATTTTTAAGAGAAAAGAAATGGGTTATACTTTTTTTTCCTGAATGGTGTCAATACATCATCATCAAGAGTAAGAGACAGAGAATAGAAAATGCTTTCATTTTCTTTCTTAAAATTACAGAAAATTAATGCATTTTTAAGAGAAAAGAAATGAGTTATACTTTTTTTCTGAATGGTGTCAATACATCATTATCAAGAGTAAGAGGCAGAGAAATAGAAAACGCTTTCGTTTTCTTTCTTAAAAATTACAGAAAACAGTAAAGTCTTTGGTTAGGGAGGTTAAGTGTTGGGATGATGGATACTCCATACTTAGCATCTTGTCATCTTAATTTTTCATGGACATTCCCTTAGTGCTCTCTTTAACAGAATCATATTAGCATATCATACGGGGCAAATGAGCAAACTACCAGCCCTGTTGCATGCTTAAGCATGATTTAGAGAGGATAAGAGAGCTCATTGTTAGGGAAAAGCCTAAGAGCACTATCATTTAAGTGCCTCATATCTACTAGTATTTTATAATTCACTCTTGGAATTCTTCCCAAATATCATTATAAACACATCAATTAAGAAAATGTACAATCTTTGCTATCAGGTTTTTTTGGCATCAGAAATATCTGTATTTATTTAAAAAATATTCAATGGGCAGCTGGGCATGGTGGCGCACACTTGTAATCCCAGCATTTGAGAGGCTGAAACTGGAGGATTCGGGTTCCCAGCCAGCCTCAGCTACCTAGTGAGGCACTCCACAACTTAGTGAGACCCTGTTTCAAAATAAATAATAAAAAATAGGGCTGAGTTCAATCCCTAGTACCACTATATATATGAGCAAACCACTATATATATAGTGGTACTATATATATATATATAGTGGTATTATATATATATAGTGGTACTATATATATATATATAGTGGTATTATATATATATAGTGGTACTATATATATATATATATATATATATATATATATATATTCAATGTATTTATTTATCCATCTTTTTTTCCTTCAAATGACTAATATGTTTTTAAGTCTTTGGGTATTTATTAATTTCTTTGTAAGAAATTCTACCCCTTCCTTTTCATAAGCCAGCGTGAAGCTAACAATCTAAACATCATGGAAATTGGACATAATAGGCATTTGATACATATTTGTCAGAAGATATCATATGTTATTTACCTTTTAAATATTGATGTCATAATCTATAAATCACATAAATAAGAATAGTTTCATATTGTTTTTGATAAGGAGGAATTTCAAATCACCAAAGCAAATCAACTGAATCCTTGTATCAGTAGTTGATTTTAGATCTCAGAATATTGTTCATTTCTGTACTTTGGGTTCATGTTACAGACCATAAATCAAATTTTCTCTAATCCTGTAAGTGTCAAACAATTCTGTGAAAACAAGCCAAATACCTCCTTCTTTTACATAATGAGATGTGACTTCAGATAAACATTGAAGAGAATAGATAGGAAAGAATGTTTCATTAAAGGAATACAAGAGAGTTGAACATGTAATATTTTCATACATTTATTTATGCTCAGAAAGAAGACTACAGCCCAAGAGCAAGGCATAAAACTCTCTTCACAAATAATAACAAACATATTGCTCAAAAAAAGCCCCAGGGCCTACCCTTTTCCAACCATAATAAAAATGTAGCATTAAAAATAGTACAACAAAAACAAAGAATCACTTATAAACATAAATGTGATTTTCTTTAAATTAAAAAAAAATAATGGAATTTCTCAGTTTATATATTTACATTATTGCTGTAGAATATATATGCATTTATATTATAGTTTTCAGGCAATCTCATATGAAAAATATCATTGATGTGTGCATGATAATATAACTGAATATCTAAATTAATTTTATTTTTAAAATTAAAATTATATTTTTAAATGCTGTAGCCATGCTCATGCATTTGAATTAAGACCTAGGGTCAACATTGCATTAAATTAAATACCCAAATAAGCAGATAATCTGAATGATGATTGAAAATCCAAAAGTCTGCACACACATGTCTAATTGTGCTCTCAGATTTGACATTTTTCTAAAGTTGGATTAACATATTTTGGAAGAAAGATACTAACTTCAGACCATTATCAAAATTCTATTACATGCTTCACTGTATGAAACTGAGATGTTAAAAATATTTATGCTTTTGATTTTGTCTCATTAAAATAATGCACGATTAAGAAAAGATAACAAATAAACCAAGAAAAGCATTTTTTTCCTTTAGTCTAAGATTAGAAAAGAGACAAACCAGTAATGGAATATATAACACAATAAAACAAAACTCTTGCCAATATTTTCTAAATAAAGCCCAAAGTTTTATTTATTCATGTATTTATTTTGATGGTACTGGGGATTGAACTCAGGGGCATTCTACCTCTGAGCTATACCCAGCCCTTTTTATTTTTTGTTTTGAAATAGACTCTTGCTAGGTTGCTGAGAGTCTTGGTACATTTCTGAGGCTGGCCTCAAACCTGTGATCCTCCTGTCTCAGCCTCCTAAGTACTGGAATCACAGGTGTGGGCCACCATGCCCAGCTCTAACTAAAGTTATTTGAGAAGGTAAACATGCAAAGGGACTACAGAAATCAATGCCCCTACTTTATATAGACCCTCACAAGGCTATTGACAAGATATCCCTACCAAAGATTGATGAAAACAAAACAAAATCAAGTTGTCACTGGATTTAAGAAAATATTTGCTTTAAGTATAAAACTGATAAAGGACATGAATAAATGTTAGAAATAATGGAGAGTGCCTGTATGTAAACATGTACTTCCAATGTCCCTTATAGATATGATAAGAGCAAAAGGAGTTAAACGGAAGGAATTTTACTAAGATGTCAACCAACCAAACAAACAAAAGCACCCAAAAATACCTGTGAAAAGAAGCATCAGAAAAAATATACTTTAAGTATGACCCCATATTCTAAATATTTATATCTTAAAAATTGGCATGATGGAATTCTCTCCTCACCAATTTCTCACTTGATCACCAGCTATTTTCTTCTTATTCTGTCCTCAGGGGGAGTCATAAATGAGCAATTAGGACATTTTACTTTATTTTCCATTTTTGCTTCTGTTTTCCACTACAGCGTGAATTCTGAGCTCTTGGAAGGGAGGAAATTGTGTGTGATTGACTTGCTATCTGGAGCACCTTGAGCAGTGCTCACAACAGAAGACTACACCCATGTGCAAAACTTAAATAATTACACACAACAGAAGAGCACAACCATATGCAAGCTTCATTGAATAATTTAAAGAGAACTAAACTCGAACCATAGATTGCTTTACATTGCACCATGGAGTGAGCAATATTTCTTCATGATGAAAAGATGCTTTTCAGACAGGTCAGTTTATAATATGCACTGGTTAGTTCTAATTTCTTCAAAGGAGTTTTTGTATTTCAGCAGTAGCATCTTGTTTGTTAGTCTCAAAAGTTTTTGGAAGTCTGGTCTTTGATAACGTTATCTGTGATGCTCTGAACTGCACAACCTGAGAAAGAGCCCTCTCTGCACAGGCTACTCTGGGAGTTGGCCAGAAGTAGGAGGTGGAGAGCAAGCCTGGAGGTAGAAGAGAGGAGCCTGAGGCCTTGCTATCCTCTCTCCAAGGTCCACTGTAAAAGTGGAGAGGAGGGAAAGAACAACAACAAAACTAGAAAGATGTCAAAAGAGGGATACCATCTAATCTAAGAACGCTCAGGTTCAATTTTTCTCAGCTAGTCACAATTCAACATGAATAATAACCTAAAAATAAGCTTGAAATAGAGAAAATAAATAAATGCCACTTAAGAAACATAATATCAAATGATTGCCTTTGTCTATTTTAAAATCTTTTCCTACTCTCGACTCTTTGCAGGCTGAAATTTTGTTGACTTTATTTGGCTTTTTATCCTAGATGGAAGCATCATGCTGAGCACATAAAAGGTATCATGATGTACCTGCCACATTATTGAATAAGTAAATTTTAAGAATACTTAGAACTGAGAAAGTATGTAGGCAATTATTAGTATGTGAACAAATTGAACTACTTGCTATTGAAATTCCTTGAGGAATAATTGAGTCATCAAGGAGTAACAACGACAACAACAACAAAAAGAATTAGTGAATAAATTTAGAGTTTTTAGAAGCATTCATTTGTAAGGTCATTGTTCAGAACTCAGAATTTTTCATGGAAACATTATACACAGTGACTACAGGCACCTCAAATCCTAGTTTACTGAAAATGTAACAAGTGCAGCCTTTGCTAATCATGATTAACAGCATTTCTGTAAGACATTGCAAGTTCAATTTGAATGGTGATGGTCATGATTTAAATTTCTCCTGAGGAGGCATGTTGAGGAGTTCAACTATACAGATATAAACATGCATAAAAAATGTTCAGCATCACTAGCCACTAGGGAAATGCAACTTAAAACTAAGTGTGGTATCAAAACATACCTATCAATATGGCTGAAGTTAGGAAAAAAAAAAAGAGATAACACCAAATGCAGATGAAGATGTGGACAAAGCAGATCCTTATGCATTGCTTGTGGAAATGTAAAATGATACAGTCCTCTGGAAAAGAATGTGGCCATTACTTAAGTAGATACAATTAACTGCTGTTATAGTCACAGATTATGGAATGGAAGAAAGAAATAAAAAGGAAACAAACTAAGTTGAATCATATGAAACCATCAAACCTGCAAAAAACAAGATACCAAAAAATTATTTACTATAGTAATGTAGCATAAAATTTGTACAATTAATTTGCATTTTAATTCAAGAAAATGTCAACAATTTACCAATCAAACTCTTAGGAAGAATAAATAATAGAAACCCTAAATAATGTTGAAACCTGAAGTTACTCATCCAACTCATTCACCTGAGAGAATAGAGTATGTGGAAGTTGTTTTGGAAGTTTTGTCCAGAGCCATTTGTCTGAAATAATATTGGAAATAGGCAGCTTTTAGAGCAAAGAAGTAGTTAATTTGACAGAGTTAGGTCTTAACCAGATGGAATTACTACCTCATGTAGTTTATGACATGAGAGAAATGTTTCATGAGGTTTTTTTTGTTTGTTTTTGGTACTGTGGATTGAACCCAGTACATTCTATCTCCAAGCTACATCCCTAGCCCTTTTATTTTGAAACAGGGTTTCACTAAGTTGCTGAGCGTCTCTAAGTTGCTGTGGCTACCTTTGAACATGTGATCCTCATGTTTTAGCCTCCCAAATACTGGGACTACAGGCATGCGCCATCCTGCCTGGCTAAATATTTTATATTTCTTTGCTCACTGTAATACTTGGGAAGTGCTGACAAGATAAAATAATCTGGAGTCAGACTAATTGCTATGTATTTATTTTATGGTGAGAGATAGTGTTATGATTGAAAAAGAAAGAATAATACTTAGATATAGCAGAATGGGTTATTTAGAGAAGTAAGCTTAATGTTTTACAACTTGCATTTTACCATTGAGCTTGACATGCTCAAACAGTATGATTCTAAGAATTTTGCAGTACGCTTACCAAGCTAATTCTATCTGGAAAAATCTTGATGCTATCTTGCCCTACATAATGTATGTGTGGTCCCTATTGACCAATGTAACTTGCTAAATGAAATTTCTCTCGGCTAGAGAAATCTATCTATATACCACCTCACGCATTTTAACTGGGCTCTCTAGAAACACAGTGCAATCAATCAGCTCAGCGGGTGCCCAGGCTGGGGGCTGGGAGAAAGAAGAGTTCCCAGCCTAAGAAAAGACAGAGCTGAGAAACACTTGGGGCGGGCAAGACTTTCGATAGGTCATGCTATCTTCAGAAGAAAAATCTATCAAACAATAAACAATTACTTTTGTATAGAGTATAATATTTAATCATCAGTTTTATAACTACCTGCCTTTCTATAAGTCAGAGATGTGGTCCTCTCTAAGCACATGTTCTGAGTCCCTATCTCTATTCTTACACATGCTCTCAATCATGATGCTAAACCTTAGTACAAAAATCAAGCTTCACTCTCAAGCATTTCAGCACCATAAATGGTTTGTATAGCCCTGTGGGTCATCAACTCTCTTAATTTACTGAAAGCCTGAGTACATTTAATAATTGCTGGACACTCAAAGCCAAGGCTAGTCATCATTGGTTATTTACTTCTCTTTTCCTCTACAGCTAGGGAGAAAGCCAGATTCCCATAGCTGTGCCGACCTCCCTCCTCCCGAGTGGAGAGAGAGGGAAAGTGTCTGCCAAAGCAGATCTTGTGCAGCCCTTCTTCTTGGAGCTGCCAGTTTTCTTAAGTACAGAATCAGAACTAATACATCTTCCTTGAACTTTCAATTTCTGATGTGCCTTGACATTTGGAGCCTAGGATAAGGAAGCAGTAGATTCTGCTTCTTTAACAATTTATGTTTTACTTTCTGTCCCCCTTTGCAGTTCAGAGCAGCCTGCTGGCATCAGTCCATCTGAAGCACAGAAGGGTAGTCTTCCAGTGGTCTGGAGGAAGGGCAGGCACACATATGTTGAGACCATCCTGCAATTAAAGATTTTCTCTATTTACCAAGGAAAGGAAGAATAGCAACTCATTTCCAGATTTTTAAGTGGCAATATGAGGAATTGCATGACATTTCTAGTGATCAACAGAAAGGAAATGCCTAAGGTACAAGAACCCTAGAGGAAAACACTTATATTTTCCAGATCCCATTGCCAGCAAAAGCTGTCTTCTTCCCAGTCAGCTTTTGCTTAATTTTAGAACTGCACTTGAATCCTTAGCTTGTGCAACAAGGATCAAGGGCCCTGGGTTCTAATCAGAGCACCAGACATGAGGGAGACCTAATAGAATTACAGCCTTGTCTGCATATTGCCAAATATCTTTGTAGATCTTAAGGGAAATGGGAAAAGAACACATGAAGACTAATAGAAACTTTGCTTTTGGAAACTCTCTGAAGTACCTATGCTGGACAGATGCCTGAGAAGCAAATACCCTAGTAAACTAATCAGCTGCCTAGATGCTGAGGACGAGCTTCCAGATATTCCCTTTGTGTGTTAAAAATATACCTCTTGATCCAGGAACAAGGTTTATCTTTCTGTTTTATTAAAGAAGCTGCTATCATTTTGTTAACACCACTCTGAATTGCTTGGGCCACCCAGAAGTAAGACCTACCAATCTCTCCTTGTCTGTGGAGAACTCTCCTGAGATAAGAACAGACCTGTCCTAGCAATTATCTTTCTGAGAACTGACAACAAAAATACTTATCACACTAAGATGCTCTGGCAGCTGTTGTTTCACAGTAATAAATACATACTAACACATTACATTTAAATCATTAAATATTTAAACAAGATAAATATTTTAGTAATATTTAAGTAATATTAAGTGATTTCATTAATTATTTTTAGCAATAGTAACTAGCATTGAGTACTATTTAAGTAATTTTGGAACATATATTTATATTCTGATGCTGGAGATGTCTTTGACACAAATATAGCCTGATGTCGAGTTTGTTTTTAATTCTATTCCTATGGGTAATATGGAAGAAAAAGTATCTCAAAGGTATGACCGTATCTTTCCACTTTTGACCTCTACCCCTCTGACACATCTCAACCCAAGAGAATGCAAATTTTTGCATGCAGGTATAACCAATTGCAATGCTAATCTTGCAACTGTGTAATTGGAGATGTCTTCAGCACATGTTTTGAAGTGAGGCTATTTGATTTGAATCCTGCTTTAGGCATTAAACTGAATATAGATCCTTGAGTCAATTATCTAATTCTGTTCTTTGAAGATGGGGATAGTAACAGTACCCACTCCTCAGCTGAAGGAGAAAATGAGTCAATTCACAAAGAGCACTTAGAATGTACTAAAATCGCTACACAGCAAACATTAAACAGTCCTTAATTTTAGCTAGATGTGCTATTTTACAGTTGAGAAAAGTTAAAAGTGAAGATCCTACAACTTAAGTTGATCCTGGAATTTGGTTTATTTCACCTGTTTCACCATATAGATGATTTATGGCCTCTAAGTTTTCCTCTGGCTATCCTAATACCAATTCTTGCCAATGCTCCTTTGAAAAATACATATGCCCAGACCCCTGAAATATCATATTTTGGCTCGATTTCAGCCCTACAACAGTTTGCAACTTAGCTATTCCATGAAGTATAAACACAGCCTAAAAAAACTCATCACTCGGGGTTGACTAATTGAGTATTTCATGTTCATTTGATAATTACACACAGGAACACTATATAAAATAGTCTTATTTCTCTCTTCTTTGTTGTAATATGTGTCTCACCATCTCAGTGTCTGATTTAGAGATATCTAATCCTACTAAGATGGTCTAGAAAGAGCCCATGTTACTTTGCAAATGTTTAGCCTCAGAAAGTACACTATTCATAACGTCAGAAATATTATCATTGGTGAAGCAGAACGTTGATTTTGGTTCTTATTTTGTGATTTACTCTTAATCCTTATCAGTTTTTTCCTCATTAAGTACAAAACCTGGAAATATGATGCTTTTTTTTTTTCTTCCCCTTCCTGCATCTCTTACCCACACCACTGGGCTGTTGATTAAACTTTTCAAGTGCGGGTTTTGTAAGGAAAGAAAAGTGCTTGTTATAATTGTTGGAATGAGCAGTCGGCACTTTTAATCTGAGAGTGCAGTTCCAAGAATCAGGCATAAGCTCCCAAGAACTCTGGCTACACTGTCAGACACCTATCTTTAAATTGCCTCCTGCCAAATGATGACTGTGGCCCTGTCACCCCAGCTAGCCCCATAAGTCTCATTCACACTCCTTCTAATTGGCAGGCTCCAACTCTGGGCACCTCCACGGCCCTTGTAACATTTTTTAGGCAGATAACTTGACACTGTGAATTTGGCCGGGAGCCTGCTACTGTGGGGTTTCTTTACATCTGCCTTCAATGATCATGTCAGTCCGTACCCTTAAAGTTCCAGCCTAAATATTTTGCAAATCATGTTCCAGGGCAAAAAGATATACTGGCTTCAGTGGCCGGCCAGCCCCTTCACCTGCTCAAAGAAAGAGGATATGGTGACTGGAGAGAAAAAGGGTGTAAAGGTGTTTTACATGAACAGAAAGGAGAGGGAGACTATCACCATATCAGCTTTTGAGGACTTGAGGAAGCCTGAAGTGTGTGGCTTTTGGTTTCCGACACGAATGTGGCAGCAGGCTCCGGGGAAACGTGATAACAGCTTTTGTGACCTTTGGGTCGGGAAACAGTTTCACTGATTGAAGTCATATAAGTTCAGCTAAATTTGAATGTGTTGTAAATATTTATCTGGCAGCCTGACATACAGTTGTTCCTAAAATTACGGGGTTGAGTCTTATCTTTCCTAGCATATAATTTTTGAAATGCTTTTCTGGATGGTGTTTAAGATGATAAATATAACCAAGATATTGTTTTATGCTACGGTTTCTCAGGCTTCAAGCCCATTTAAAAGAATAGAGGGTGTTCTCTGGCATTGTTGTTTTCCTAAATAGACTGGAGACGACAATGAAAATCTGCTTAGAGGCTGAGCCTCGGTTATAACATAAACAGTCTGCTCTAGCCAGAGCAATATATTTCCCCTCACATTTCCAAAGACACTGGTATAGAAGAGCTTAAATCCAACGGGTATTTTATGTGAGAAAACTGTTGGTGTGCAACATTCCTTTCCAGTGAATTATTGAGTTGGGTAGCAGCAGGGTAGGCAGGAGACAAGCCAGTTTTCAATGAGATCATCCTTGGATGCCTCAAAGGCTGCTCTGAGCTTGCCTGGCCCTCAGATGATGCTGCATAGAAGACAGGGGGAGCAGGAACAGACCACAGCAAGTATCTTGGTGGGCCCCCCATCACGTGCGCCATACCTGTCCCATTATTAGCATAGCATCTTCACCAGCGGGCTGCTGCTCTTCAGGAAGGTCAACAGCAGGCTAGAATAAAAGAGCAGTGTCAAGAATGAAAATGTCCAGGTCTAGGTCTGAGGCAAGAGCTGCTGAGATGCAGCCACTATTGATGACCTGGGCCTTGTCCCCAGGGTTTTTGTACACTGATTGTAACAGCCCATTTAGTAGCTATAGTCCTCCCTTATCTGCGGGGATACTTCCCAAGACATCCAGTGGATGCCTGAAACTGCAGATGATATCAAATGCTGTAGACATTATGTTTTTTCTCCTATATATACATACCAATAAAAAAAATTTAAATCTATAAATGAGTTATAGTCAGAATGGCAAGTGCTGGTGAGGAATGTGGAGTGACTGGAACCGTCACAGCAAAAACGCAAAATGTTACAGTCTCTTTGGAGAACAATATGCCAGTGTCCTTGAAGTTTAAACATGCATTTACCATTTGACCCTGTAATCCCATCCCTATGTATTAAAGTGAGAAATTATGGGGAGAAAGAAAGGAAAGGGTAAGCCATGGGGAGTGAAATTTACCAAATGATGTTTTGTGCATGTATGAATATGCAACAATGATTCCCACTATCATGTATAATCGTAATGCACACTAAAAAATCCTAAAAATAAATAAAAATACTCTGTTAAAAATAAAGTTACAAGTTAAAAAAGAAGATAGAATAATTATAACAATATGCTGTAATAAAAGTCATAAAGTTTTAAAGCGAGTTTTAAAACTTGCTTATTTCTGGAATTTTCCATTAAATAATTTAGGCCGCTGGTTGATTGAGGATAACCGAGAGCATATAAAGCAGACACCCGTCGATAAAGGGAGGGGTCTACTCTATTTAATTTCACTCTTACACTCCCAAGCAGTTTACCAGATGGGACCACACCTAAGTCGATTAGAAATTGCCAATTTGATTTAGAGATATCACTGGAAAACTTAATCGTGTGTTCCAAAAACCAGGTAATATAAGACTGTTCCATTGGAAATAATCTTAACGCTTTCTATATAAATAAAAAGTCCTTGCTATGATGTTGATTCCATTTGCCATATTTTTAACCAGCATTCATTAAAGATGGATCATAAATCAAGATCTAAACTGATTCTGGTGATATAAAAGTGAATTATCCATGGACTCACTTTCAGAAACTCACAATCTTATAGAGGAAGGAGGTTGAGGAGAAGTTCCAGTTCAACTAATTATGATCTAATTTCAAAAGTAATATATTAGTGAAGTGTGTTTGAAACATGACCCAGTAGTAATCTCACCAAATACTTTTGTTGAAATAGGAGTAACCAGAAATTTTAATTTTATTATGGAGCTGTTTTTAGCAAGATGGAGTGCATTATGTAATTGACTGTCTAAAATAACACATTTCCATTTAGGGCCTCCTCCTATTGAATGAAAGTGGGCAGCATTTCCAAACCCAGGGCAACTTACATCATATTCAAAAGCAGACAGTATAGTATGAGGTGGGCAGGGCTTCTTAATGTGCCATTTGTATTTATACACCCCTTTCCATGCCCACTATGGATATGTAAGTAAACCATCACCCTCTTTCTGAGGGACTCCAGATTGAACCTCAGAGTCCTTACTCTACACAGCCTTCCAAGTAGTTGCTGCTAATCAATCCTAGTGGACATAGTACATGAAATATATTTTACCATCTTAGGTACAAGTATTCTCAAATTCTCACATGGAAGCCATTTCATTTGTTGACTAGTACTTTTTGTGAATGGATTTATAGTTCTTGCCTTTTGCTAACTTCATATGGGGGGGAGGGCTGCTCGGGATTGAACCTAGGAGCAGTCTACTTCCAAGCTACACCCCCAAACCTATTTTATGTTTTATTTGTAAACAAGGTCTCGCCAAGTTGCTGACAGCCTTGCTGGCTTTAAGCGTATGATCTTCCTGACTCAGCTTCCCAAGTACTGGGATTATAGGTACTCCTTTCAACCACTTCATTTTTAAGTATTTTAACTTTATCCTAAGAAAATATGATGAAAAACAGCAAAATACATAGCAAGTGTGTAGGGTTTCAATTAAATAATTCAATTTTGCCACAGACCCTACTTGGAGTTAATTCCACTCTATATCACACTGTAAAGGAACTAAAAAATTCCACACTGACTGTATACCATAGTGTTCACATGTACAAATGAAATTAATAATTTAACTAGACACTAATAATATAATTAGAAGTACGTCTCAAGGGATTTAAATATTTCTTTATAGACTGTTATAAAATAAGCTCTAATTGGTGGTTATCTTATTTATAAAACACATGATCATTATATAACTCTTCTGTAGGCCTTAATGTGCTTCTTTTAGTCAGGATCAGGTAAGTTACACAGCAGTAATGAACAACCAAAATTTTGCTGTCTTACATGACAATTTACTTATTTTTTATGAAAATCTTTTGCAGCTCCTAGCCACTCTACAGGACAACCCCTGTAGAAGACAGGAAGTTATGAAAATCAGAGCAGAAAAACCATACAGAAAATCAACAAAACCAAAAGCTGGTTTCTTGAAAAAATAAGATAGACAAACCATTTGCCAACCTAACCAAAAGAAAGAGAGAATCAACCCAAATTACCAAAATAAGAGATGAAAAAGGGGATATTGTCACCGACAGTATGGAAATAGAGGATCATCAGAAACTATTTTGAAAAACTATACTCCAACAAAATGGAAAATCTAGAAGAAATTGACAAATTTCTAGACACATATAACCTTCTTAAATTGAGTCAAGAAGATATAGAAAACTTAAACCAACGAATAACAAAGAGATAGAAATAGCAATAAAGAGTTTACCATCAAACAAAACATTTAGAGAAGAGCTAGTCCCAATACTCCTCAAACTATTCCGTGAAATAGAAAGAAATGGGACCCTCCCAAACACAGTCTATAAAGCCAACATCACATTAATACCAAAGCCAAATAAAGATAGCTCAAGAAAAAAATTATAGGCCTATATCATTGATGAACTTAGATGCAAAACGACTAAACAAAATACTAGCAATGCGCATTCAAAACCACATCAAGAAAATTATACACCATGGCCAAGTCGGGTTCATCCCAAGGATGCAAGGCTGGTTCAACATAAGAAAAACAAACATGTAATTCACCACATAAACAGAATCAAAGACAAAATTCACATGATCATCTCAATTGATGTTGAAAAAGTATTTGACAAGATCCAACACCCATTCATGCTAAAAGCATTGCAGAGAATCGGAAAAGAAGGGACATACCTCAACATCAGAGGCAATATACAATAGGCCTACAGCCAACATCATATTAAATGGAGAAAAACTGAAAGAGTTTCCATTAAAAACAGGAACAAGATAAGGATGTCCATTATCATTTCTTCCATTCAATATAGTACTTGAGACTCTATCCAGAGCAATAAGGCAAGAGAAGGAAATCAAAGGGGTAAAAATAGGGAAAGAAGAACTAAAACTATCCCTTTTTGCAGATGACATGATACTATACTTAGAAGACCCAACAAAGTCAGCCAAAAAACTTATAGAACTGATCAACAGATTCAGCAAAGTGTCTGGATACAAAATCAATCTTAAAAAAATCATAAGCTTTCCTGTATGCCAACCATAAATCCACTGAGAAAGAAATCCAGAAAACAATTCCACTCACAATAGCACCCAGAAAAATAAAATACTTAGGGATAAACCTAACCAAAGAGGTAAAAGACCTCTATAAGGAAAACTATAAAAAGTTGAAAAAAGAAATTGATGAAGATCTTAGAAGATGGAAGGATCTACCATGCTCTTGGATAGGCAGATTAAATATCATCAAAATGGCCATCCTCCCAAAATTGGTCTACAGATTCAATGCAATACCCATGAAATTACCAAGGTCACTCTTCATAGACATAGAAAAATCAGTCCTTAAATTCATTTGGAACAACAAAAAGTCCAGGATAGCCAAAGTAGTTCTTAGCAACAAGAATCATGCAGAAGGTATCACAAAACCTGACTTCAAACTCTACTACAAAGCCACAGTAATAAAAACAGCATAGTATTGGCACAAAAACAGATACATAGGCCAATGGAGCAGAATAGAAGATTCAGAAAGAGACCCACATGCTTACAGTCAATTGATTTTTGACAAAGGAGCCAAAAATATACACTAAAAAAAAAGATAGCCTCTTTAACAAATGGTGTTGGCAAAACTGGTTAACCATATGCAGGAAACTGGAAATAAACCCCACTTTCTCACCCTGCACAAGAGTCAACTCAAGGTGGATCAAAGACCTGGAAGTCAGGCCAGAGACCTTGCAGCTACTTGAAGAGAGCATAGGGCCAACACTTCAACACATAGGAACAAGTTAAAAACTTTCTCAACAAGACCTCAAAAGCACAAGCAACCCAAAAGAAGATCAATACATGGGATTGCATTAAACTAAAGAGCTTCTGTGCCGCAAAGGAAACTATCAAGAACCTCAACAGAGAGCCCACAGAGTGGGAGAAAATCTTTGCCAGCTACTCTTCTGATAGAGGTCTAATATCTAGGATATACAGAGAGCTCAAGAAAATCACAGCTAAGAAAACAAATAACCGAATGAAAAAATAGGCAAAGGATCTAAATAGACACCTCACAAAAGAAGAAATACAAATGGCCAATAAATGTATGAGGAAATGTTCTACATCATTAGAAATGAGAGAGATGCAAATCAAAACTACCTTGAGATTTCACTTAACTCCAATCAGAATGGCAATCAAAAAACATGAACAGTAACAAATACTGGCGAGGGTGTGGAGAAGTGGGAACCCTAATATATTGTTGGTGGGATTGCAAATTAGTGCAACCCCTTTGGAAAACAGTATGGAGGATCCTCAGATGAATAGGAATGCACCTACCATATGATCCAGCAATACCATTTCTGGATATCTACCCAAAAGAATGGAAACCAAACTATCAGATGGACACATGTGTATCTATGTTTATAGCTGCACAATTCACAATTGCCAAACTATGGAAGCAGCCAAGATGTCCATCGACAGATGAATGGATTACAAAACTATGGGATATGTACACAATGGAATTTTACTCAGCCATAAAGAAGAACAAAATCATGTTCTTTGCAGGGAAATGGATGCAACTGGAAAACATTATGTTAAGTGAGATTAGCCAGTCACAAAGAGTAAAAAATCATATGTTCTCCCTAATATGCGGATGCTAGGGAGAAGATGGGGCAAAAGAGGGACTCCAGATGAAAAAGGAGAAACCCTAGCAAGGAAGTTGACTTAATTGAAGGTGATGGACTGGGGGGCGCGGGACACACTCTAATGCACACGATGTACTTTCACAAATATATCAAAGTCAATCACTAAACTGAACTTGAGAAGGAGGGAGGGCAAGGGAGTGGGGTGGGAATTGGGGAAGGGGTTAAATGAGAAATTTGGGCAAGCCAGGCGTGGTGGCTCATGCTTGTAATCCCTGCATTTGGGAGGCTGAGACGGGAGGATCTGGGTTCGCGGCCAGCCTTAGCTACCTAGTGAGGCACTCCTCAACTTAGTGTGACCCTGTTTCAAAAATAAAGAATAAAAAATAGGGCCCGGGGTGTAGCTTGGAGGTAGAATGCCCCTGAGTTCAATCCCCAGTACTGCAAAAAAAAAAAAAAAAAAAGAAAAAGAAAAAGAAAAGAAAAGAAATGTGTGCATATATGCCTTTATCAGTTTGTACCTAACAAAGATATATGATTACAATGCACCAATTAATAAAAAAATTAGTTTGAGGTTACAGCTCTGGCTGTATCACTTTAATGTTGTAGAATTTGATTTAACAGAATTCTGAATAACTTCTTGCAGTGATAGGATCCTAGAAAACGTATGAGAGTCTATGGACACTTCAAAGATTTACATTGAAGTTAATCATGATAGAAAATCTATCACCTCACATTTATCAGTAAGATGTACAGAAAAAAATACCTCATATGAACAGGATATAACCTCCGTATGGAGTTGTCCATTAAGAGAATTGTGTGCTCAGCAAAATCTTCTCTCTAATACATTTCCTTGGATGCACAGTTATTTGATGAGAAGTTGCAGTTACTTTTCTGATGTGAAATAACTTCTCACCTTCAGAAGCTAACTCCCACCTCAAATAGCTATTAAAAAAAAAAAAAGAGTTCACAAATGGCAACTGATAAATTGTATTGAGCCAGAATATTTCAGAGGGGAACTGGATGAAGGGCTGGAGCATTCCTTGGCTGTCGAAGTTCAAACACTAATGTGAATGCTGTTGAACTATGAATGCCTGGACACATCACTTGACCTTTCTGTGTTTCCATGTTGTTATCTATGCCATGAGGCTAATAATACTGATTGACCTCACAACATTTAATTAGATCATTGGGAAGCTCTTTGAAAACGCCAAGTACCATTTGTTGGCACTTAGCTTCATGAAAGGTTTGTGTTTTTAACACACCATGGTTTGAAGATGTGTGGGTACAACTCCTGCCAACTTCTTGTTTCTCCGCCATATCTTCTCTGAGCTCCCTTTGAAGTCAGTGAGAATTAGGCTGACTGAAGGCACTCGGCGGAGGTTTGGGTGTGTGCTCTCTGGCATGTTTATAGCCCTCCTTGTGGAGAAAATGCAATACTTTCACTGGAAAAGAAACTCTCTTACTTCTTGGTGTTTTTTGTTTTGTTGTTGTTTTTTTTGGGGGGGAGGTGGAGCTTAAGCCCTAGAGGATGAATTTTTGGCAAAGACACTGAAAAAGTTTAAATGATTTGAAGAAAGAAAATAAATACACACTTCTAGGGAACCTAAAGGATAATTTAGGTTTCTGTAGGAGAGGATTATGGTTTTTAAGTTCTGTACAAGCATCACACATGCTTGCCAAATAAATGTGTGATGAATGGACAAAAATTACTATACTAGTAGCATATTATATAATTATATATTACTTAATGCTGCATTTAGAATACACTTCTATTACTTTTGATGTGCTTTTATTCCTCTATTATAGCATTAACCATAATGCTTATGATGCCATTTACAAAAAGATATTTGTTATGAAACATACTTTCAACACTTAAAAAATAATGAAGTCCATTATTTCAAAACTGCACATTTTAGGACACATCAACACATTCTCGTGGATGATGCCCTTTCTAGACTAATTTGACAGCCTTCTAATTGACCTCTTTATTTCTAATCTTTTTCCAGATTGCTTTTACAATCCACTGTGTAGCTAATCTTTCTTGACCATCATTTTCACTAGCCTCTTGTTTCAAAAGCTCTCAGCTGCTTCCTAGTTCATACTATATCATTCCTGCCTCTAAAACTATGATTGATTTAAAAACCATTTTCCATACTCTTAAGTAACACCCCCACAAAAAATTATATATTTAAGTTTTAACTTCAGTACCTCATTAGATGACTGCTCTTGGAGAGAGGGCTTTTAAAGAAGTAATGAATAAAAAAAATGTCATTAATGTGGGTTCTCATCTAATATTATTGGTGACCTTTGAAAAGGAGATTTGTATATAGATAAACACAAAGAAAAGATTGAAGAAAAAGGGAAAATGTAGACATTTACAAGGCAAAGAGGCACCTCAGCAGAAGCCAAGCCTACTAACAACTTAATCTAGTTCTAGCCCCCAGAACCGAGAAAACAAATTTCTCTTGTTTACTACACCCAGACTACAGTATTTTTTGTCATGGCAGCCTTTACAGATTAATATACCACCCACAACACAGAAACTGCACATGGTCTTATAACCTTATTTATCTAATAATAACTTGAATTTTAGTCATCTGGCTAAATCAAAACCCTTACTTTTACAATTTACCCTTTTTATCTGTATTATTATCCTACTATAGAAGATTCCATGATTCCCCAGGATCAAAGAGAAGAAAACTGAATAGGAGATAAATACTTTTTTAATGACCATAAGACTTGAGCATGTCATCTCTCCCCATCTAAAGAAGGAAAATGTACCTCCATTTTCCATTTTAAAAGTTTATAGGCTTTCAAGTAAGATGGCACATATGAATGCTTTGGGAAAATTAGAAAATGCAGCTTCTGACTTTTTGAACTTGGTAGGAAACAAAGATCTTCAGTCTTCATGCTCAGCTCCATTCTAATCTGCAGCCCAAATCTGACTATGTTTAGAAGTCCCATCTATACCAGTAGGTGGAATCTGGAGTTACCTTTGCTGAGCAAGGCTCTCTATCATTATGGCATAGGGTAAGTTCCTTGAGCACCTACTTCTCTTCTTTAGAATTCTCAGTGGTGGCCCTATCCATATTGCTTGGTTCACTCTCATTTCTAGTGTGTTCAAGGTCATTGCTAGAAATTAGACCCAGTTTCAAACAATAATCTGTATTGGTATAACATTCCCTGCCACCTCCCTTAGTGCTTGCCAGACCCTCTGACAGGTGGTCACATCCTGTCCCTGTACATGCAACAAGCACTGCAAATCTGCTTTAAATGATATAATATGTCCCCAGGATCATGATAGACCCCTGACATGCTTCCACTTTTTGATGACACAATCTGTGAGAGCACATGCCCTGTGTCTGCATACAGCCTGAATCAAACCCAGACTTGCCAGTCTTCCTAGACATTATGGTTGGTACCCTCATTCTGCCTCTCCAGGGCTCCCCCTTCTGCCATCTCAGACCTTTTCATACCTATGCTTACATGTGTACTTGTTGCATTTAGACTAATAGTGTGCACAATATATTTTAAGAATGGCTCACAAATGGTCCCATGCAAAGATAATGAAATCTTCTTATTTTATTATGAAAAATCAAAGTGAAGCACAGGTCTTGTTTTCTCTAATAATTGTTCTTTAATTACTCTAATAAATATTCTTTCTTTGAACTCAAAAAATATTTATGTGTTGACTCTCTTGTTTTCTTACTTATTTCGTGCTGGGGGTGGTCTAACTCCAAGTCACACACACCCAGCCCTCATTTCTCAATACCAAGAAAAGACTATTACAAAATTTAGCCCTTAATTAAGCAACTTATTTCATATTCTTCTTAACATCTAGATTTAAAAATCTCATTTTTTTTTTCACGGTACTGGGGATTGAACCCAGGGGCATTCTACCTTTGAGCTATACCCCGAGTTCTATTTTTTTATTCTTTATTTTGAAACAGGGTCTCACGAAGTTGTGGTGGGACTCACTAAGTAGCTGAGGCTGGATACGAACTCAGATCCTTCAATCTCAGCCTCCCAAGTAGTGGGATTACAAGCATGCACTACCATGCCCGGCTAAAATCTCATACTTTTATTGATTATATATTCTAAGTATAACAATGAGTTTCAAAAGTAAAAGTACCCACTTATTTTCTTGCACAGTATTGTTTATACTTTTGATGAATATAAGGTTCAATTTTAGCCTCACAGGTATGTTTTGTCATATTCTTTGTAGGATATTTTTGACATTTATGAGTTTAAAGTTTAATGTAATTAGTTTTGTCAGTTGTTTCCCCTTTCTATTTATACTAAGAAGAGGCTTCATTATGATGAACTCAGTTGAATATTCAAATGCATTTTCTTTTGGTTCTTATGTTTAATTATCTCAATTCCTTAATTCACACAGCACATTATTAAATTTGTAAATGCATGCATATACTAAATATACAAAGAAAAATATTGGCAAGAAACATCAAAATGTTAATATGATTATACAATCATGCCTGCGGAATATTTTATTTTCTTTCTACATTTCTCTATATAATCTTATTATTTTAACATGCACTTTCTCTTTCATGATTAAAAAGCAGTGATACTACCCCTGGGTATCTTTCCAAAGGGACTTAAATCAGAATAGGATAGTAATACATGCATAGTCATGCTTATAGTAGTACAATTCACAATAGCCAAATTATGGAACCAACCTAGCTGTCCATCAATAGATGAATGGATTACAAAATAATGGGATATACACACAATGGAATTCTACTCAGCAACAAAATTATAACATTTGTAGGAAAATGGATGGACCTGGAGAAAATTATGTTAAGTGAGATTAGCCAGTCATAGAAAGTGAAGGGTCATATGTTTTCTCTCATATATGGAAACTAGGGAGTATTCCAGATACAAGAGGAACTTTAGATAATGGAGGAGAAACCTCAGTGGAGGGAGGAAGTAGTCTTGTGGGGCAGAATAAATAAAGGAAACACTTCCATTGGCATTATGAACAAATGGGAGAATACCAATGCCAATTTCAATATCATGTATGGAGAAGAAGGAGTAGGGAGTGAGTCAGGGGAAAGCCTTTGTGACTGTATGTCATTGTCACTCTGAACTCTATTATGATGTAAGACTACAATGCACCAATAAAAATATACTTATAAAAAAGCAGTGATGAAGAGATAATTAAGAAAAGAAATTTACCTATATATGTGTTGTCTCTTATATATTTATTTATTTTTCAAACAGATTTCAAAATAAACAAGGTGAAACAAGGTTTCAGCTGAGTGTAGAACCTGCAGTCCTCCTCTCTCAGTCTCTCAAGTACTTGGATTACAAACTTATGCCATCATACCCTGTGTGGTATATTTAAAGTATTTCTTCTAGCCAGGTGTGGTAGTGCATGCTTGTAATGTCAGTACTTGGGAAGCTGAGACAAGAGGATCACAAGTTCGAAGCCAGCCTCAGCTACTTAGTGAGGCCTTCTGCAGCTTAGTGAGACTCTGTTTCAAAATAAAGTATAAAAAATAGGGCTAGGAGTATAGCTCAATGGTAGAATGCCCCTAGGTTCAAACCCCAGCACCAAAAAAATTAAAAAATTAAAAAATAAATAAATTAATTAAAAATAAATATTTGTTCTGAGCTTCTGGTTCACTGATTTTTTTCTGTATCTCTACATATTTTTAATTGAATTGTACAGTTCTTAAAATACACCAGACATTGAGCCGGGTGTGGTGGCGCATGCTTGTAATCCCAGCATTTGGGAGGCTGAGACCGGAGGATCTGGGTTCGAGGCCAGCCTCAGCTACCTAGTGAGGCACTTGCAACTTGTGAGACCCTGTTTCAAAATAAAGAATAAAAAATTGGGCTGGGGGGTGTAGCTCGGAGGTAGAATGCCCCTGAGTTCAACGCCCAGTACCAAAAAAAAAAAAAAAAATACACCAGACATGATAATGTCATGATTAAGTTAATGTGTATAGAGGCTAAAAAAATAGAGACTGTATCATTTCAAGAGTTCAAGCATTCATTTTAGCCAGGATAAATTCTGCTATGGTAAAATAAAAAAAATTCAACAATCTCTCAAAACTTTGGTTTAAAACCATAAAGGTGTTTCATGGTTTACATTACATTTCCATCTTGAGTTGGCACCTCGTCACTGAGAGGCCTGAGTGACAGAAAGGCCACCATCTCAAAGTTTGTCAGTCACATGGCCAAAGAGAAGATCTCTCTCAACAGCCTTAAATACTCAGCCAGAAGTGATAATGTCTACTCATTGGACAGAACTAGTCACATGGATCCACAACAAGAGGAATAAGATGTGCAGTCCTATCATGAGCCAGAAGCAGAATTCAAAATATTTGGTGAACAGCTTTAGATACTACTTGTCTGAAATTATTTTAAGAATTAACTGAGAATATTTCTACTGCAAATTCTCAAATACTATGAATTACATCTTGACTTAAAGGAAATAAAAGGTACATTTTTATTTAAAACATGCGTTTTTCCTTATGTTACAAAAATAAGGACATATTGAATGTCTTTAAATTAAAATAGCATTAAAATGAAACTAGATATTTCATTAGTTATGGAAATAATTGTAAGTTCAAATTATCCAAATGAAAAGATGGCTAGAAATATTATTTTGACAATTACTTTCATTCTTTTTGCTGACTAATTTAGTAAATAGGAGGAAATATGGATTTAAAAGAAAAATGTATTACCTTTTATGCAATACATTGATAGTCAAAACAAGGGTATCATAAAACATTTAACGTTTAGAAAGAAATTCTAATTGTAATAGAATATCTTTATGTTTATCATAGGAATACCCAGCAATTTAAAGAATTATATGAAGAGATAAAAAAATAAAATTAAATTGTTGGATGTAATGAGAAAAGTATTTAAGATCAACAAACATATGCCTAGATTGACAGAGCTAGTTTCTGGGTCATGTCAATTATATCATTGGCTCCAACATTCAACTTTTGAGGGATTGATCCTTAAAAGATCCTTCAAACTGAATCTTGATATTTTCCCACAACACAAATGGAACATCTTAGATAAAATGATTAAAGGAAATAACTCAACAACTTCTTTCCAATCATTTCAGTTGAAGTATTTTCAGTGACCTTGTCAAACTAAAATAAATTCTGTACCAACCAGTTTAATAAAAATAATAAATGACCATATCACTTGGTTCTTTTCCTGATAAGTAGATATCTTCACCCCATCTTTAGTCTCTGTATGTGGTTTTTCTCTTTTCAGGAGGAGAATTGTATGAGATCATTTATAATGTTTAAACTGTCAAAAGTGTTGTCCTTAACCCACTAATGTATGTCTAAAGGGGAAACATTCTCTTGAGAACTACTGCTGTCCATAAACCACTGGATCTGTGCTGTCATATTTTACATTTTCAACAGAACACCTCTTGTGTATTATAGTTCCCTATTGGAGGTACTCCATTGCTCTTCATTTCAAGTACAGTCAATGCCAAACTTTGTGATGTATTTATTCTTCTTTCTATAACAATAGTAAAGATAGGTAGGGATCAGTTTTCACTGCCATTTTAATGGCAGTCATTCAAGAAAGACCCTTACTTGACCCCCCCCCCAAAAAAAAACAACTATTCAATTCATTGAGAAGTGCTTGCATTCAGATTTAAGTACTTGCTAGTTGACAAATTAAAACACTGAATAGACGTTTTATATTGCCTGTTATTTTGGAGAGTTAGATTAAAAACATTTCAAGCACAAAGAGAGAATTTGCAACCCTTAGGTGGGCAGGATTTTTAAAAAAATTTTTACGTTATGAAATTGGAAGATGGATGGAGTGTTCAGTAGTCAGTTCCAGATGTCAAGAGCTGCTGCAGAGACTCCTGTGGCAAGGAGAGTGGCGATGATACTGAGTTTCTTACCAGGTTCTTGTGTTATAGAGTCAAAGAATGAAATCTGTAGACACCAGGAAAGTGAAAGGAGGAATTTTATTTTAAAGGAGCAAACAAGCAAAGAGGCACAACACTCCTAGGAGCCTTGGCAGACTCCAGAGTCTAGCAGGGCCTTCTGGCACTAGGGATATACCAGGCCACACGTCGTCAATTGCCCACTGCCTTTCCCCAAGTCCACTCAATCCACAGGGGGAAAAAAAAGAGTAGCTGGGTTAAAACTCCTACACAGGGGAGGGGTCCCAAGAGGGTAGCTGATTTTGGTGCTGAGCACAGGACTTATATATGTTTGAAGCCCCTTTGTATAGCCATTTGCCAGTGAAGGAAGTCCCCATTTTCATCTTGATTCTCTTCTTTTCTCTCCTCTCTTCTCTTTTCTTTTCCTTAGTTAATCTGTCATCTATGGCCTTTAATACCCCGAATTCATGAGACTATTTGTTCCCTGATCTATATGTAGCAACAGTTTATGAGTCTAAGGTTGATGCACATAGATCTTTGGTTCCTGACATGTTGGCTCCACTTCTCCGCATTTAATTGTTTGTGCTCAGGTCCGATGAACAACATGAAAACACCTTTCATCTAGGGAATGTGTTTTTTTTTTCTTAATCCTTATCTCCTGAGAGTCCTATTTCCTCACTGCCTACCCAATGCCTAATTCCTCAGTGAAAATATGTGATTCCAGTAGGAGGAGGTACTTGGAGAGGGTGATGAGTATTGCAGATTTGATAGAGCAGATTCATGAGACTGTAGTGTAGAGAATATTGGGGGAAAAAAGTGATCTAAAAATGATATTTAGAGCAAGGTACAGTGGTGTACACCTATAATCCTAGTATTTGAGAGGCTGAGAACAGAGGATTATGGCTTGAGGTCTGCATGAGGTAATTTAGCAAGATTCTCTTTCAAAAAAAAAATGATAAAAAAGGCTGGCGGTGTAGCTCAGAAGTAGAATGCCCCTGGATTCAAGATTCAATCTCTAATAACACACATACACATACACAGACAGACAGACAGACACACACACACACACACACACACACACACACACACATTTCACATTTTCAGGATTATTGGGAAACCAGGTCTTGGTACATCTGAAAACTACAAATAACATTTGTCATAAGAATTCAGAAACCTGGATTTTGGGAACCTCTAAATATCCCTGGAGTAATTCAAGGTAGTTTTTTTGGAAGTTTAACAGAGGTGAGAATGCTTGATCATGAGCCATGGAAAACTGCTATGGTTTTGTTTAAACTGGATGGTTTTGTCTATAGGATATGATGCAGAAGAAAAATGTAAAGGGATGCTGCAGGACAGTTGCCAAATTTTACAAAAGAACCACCAGGTACAGGGTATACACTAATGAGTATAAAGGAAACAAACAAACACAAATTCACATTCATTTCTTCCAGGACAAAGAGCCAAGACCAAAAAAATGAAGAAAATAGTGCCTAGACATTAATATCCAGATTTTAATATATTACTAAAAGATAAAGAAAGAAAACAAAGAATTAGAATAATGGTTAGTACAATGATGCTCTATTTGTATAGACTTGCTTGAAAAAATGAAACTGTGATAATGATCAAGTCCAAGGGAAAAAGAGCACAGTGGGAAAGGCACCATTTTCATTTTTCAACCTCTGAAGGCAGTGGCATGGTAAAATCAATGCTGAATTTGGATCAAGAAGAAAGGCTTCATCTCCTGGCTCTGACACAAACCAGATGTGTTATCAAGGACAAGTCAGCCCTAAGTGTTCATTTCCTCATCTGTAAAAATGAGTTATAATTGCGGCAGAGACTGTCACTATCCATCAACATCCATTCCCTCTTTCTTCCACAGGAATCAAGCTCATGATATTTAGCTAGTAAATATATTATCCCAAATAAACATTGCATTTTCTATTCTCACTTTGCAGTTAGTGTGGCTGTATGATTAAATTATGGACATAATTAGAAATGTCATGCAGCAGCTTTAAGAAAACTTCCTTGAAAGGTAAGCCCACTGATGTAAGCCTATTGCCTCCTTTATTTTTAAATGTTTTCCTATCCTGCTGAGTGGAATACAGGTATGACGGCTGGAGTTCAAGCTGCTCATTTGGACAAAGAAGATGCATCCATATCTTAAGGTGGCAGAACAATGTGCTGGAATGAGTCAGGTTTCTTGAGGACTTAGTGAAGTCAATGTATGAACGTTCAGACTTTAATGGATTTCTAGCTTATTCAACTGTTATTGATATCCAAACCTAGTCCTGATAATAGCCTACTTTGCCCTTATTAGGACTGTTGAATAAAGTATTAGATACAAAAACTATCAAATCTCTGGCACATAATGAAAACATAAACTATTGTAGCTGATTGAATGAATCCATACTAAGAAAAACATTTTAATATGAATTTAAGGTGTTACCACTATATGGTTGTTCAGATTTCAATTTTTTAAGAATATTCTATCTTGAGACTGCTTGAAATGATTAAGGAAGTGGAAAAAGGAAGTAGAGAAAAATAATGAAGGCAGGAGATGAGCTAAGTCACAACTGTCACCTCCCCTATAAAGCTTTCTTTGTTCACCTGGAAAGAGCTATCATCATTTTCCTTAAAGGTTCCAAAATGTTTGAACCCCAAACCATGCACTACTGTCCTATTTTATAACTGCATGAACCCACCTTTAGCCTAGAGAGTGACATTGGACACCTGCTCTGTGACAGGCAGATGTGTCTCATCTGCCTCACTGGACAGTGAACTCCTGGAAGGCAGGGCTCTTTCTGCATGTAGTTATCTCTGTTCTCCACTTAGGGCTGTTAGAGGTCTTAAAAGTATTGATGAACTCCTATTTACAAACTCTTCTTTTAGTTTTGAAGCCAATTCAACTGCGGTCTAGGTTAAAGACCCGTGTTTGGCATATAGTAATTAAAGTGATAAGTTTTGATTGACTGAGTATACATTTTTCTCTTCTAACAAGAAAACATGCAGAATATGGTCTTTAAAAATTTGCTTTACTTTTTTGCAATTGCAATTTCAGTGTCTCCTTGTCTTCTACCTCTCTCTCCTATACCCCACCATGGAGTCAGTAGCTCCCTGTTGTACCTACCCCTCCATTCCTACTGACCTTGTTCAAGGCCATTTTCATGACCTTGGTCCTAACCTTCCAGATCTGTTTCTCCTAGCTTTTGTGTGCTCAGGACATATTGAGAAATGATCTTGCAGAAATGCAAGTGTAGTGATGTCCCATTTTTCCTACAGTGTACTGGGTAATTTCTTTTAGCAGACACTATTGTGGTATACTCTATAGCGTTGATGCTTTCCTTTCTTGCTGAAATAATCACTTTTGTTGAGGTGTTGTTGTAACAGAGCCTATTTAAAAAGAAACCCGAAGTTATGTTTTTTTCTCCCTCTATCCCCAGTTATTTTCTGCTAACCTATTTGTTAAACTATTTTCTCCATTCGAGAGTTCTATAAGCCATCAATTCATGCTGAGAATGGAACCTGAAACTGCCCCCAAATCCCTGGCTCCAGCAACTGCAAAACTCAAAGATCCAGCATTGTAACATATCTCTGGCTAGCACAGCCTGGCTGAATTTACATATATATGCTTCCTGGCTTTTTCTTCCTATAAATCATAATGTTTCCATAGGATGAGTGAAGGCAGATTCACTGTCTTCCCAGTTTGAGCCAAACTGTGATTAAATTTTTTTTTCTTTTTATATTGTTTTCTAGTATTCGTGATGTTGGTAGGTGGCTGAATCCAGCTAGTGGGGACCCCAGCAGTCTCTGGCCTGGGCCCTGTATCATTACGAGCCAGCGATGTGCTTAGTGAGCATGGGTCCCACTCCTTGACCAGGGAAATAAACCATAAACTATTTAAGTCATTAGTATTATATTTGGCTCCAGATAACAATGAGCCAAAATAATAGTGACTTAAATGTAATAGAATGCTATTTCTTTTGCATGGTAATGTCAAAAAGTTGGCAGTTTGAAGCTGGCATGGCAGGTCTTTGTTTACAAAGTTCTGGGGAACTCCAGCTCTTTCTCACTTATGGCTCTACCCTGGGAAGTTTCCATCCTTCAAGTCATTTCACAGCCACAAGTGTCTGCTCAGGCTTCAGCTCTTCCCCTGGCTTTCCAGCCAACAGGAAAGGGAGAGGGTTAAAGATGAGGAATCATTCCCACTAACTTTTAAGAAATATTTCCAGGAGCTTCCACATCATTTGTCTTTCACAACCCATTAGCTAGAACTTAGCCACAGGGTCAAAATTTGTTGCTAAGTGAGCCTGGGAGACTGACTCTTTATTCGTGGCCACCATGTACTTAGTACTCTCAGATGGAAGACAAGCAGAAAGGTAAGAAAAAGATGTTGAAGAAACGCTAACATCCTCTGCTACTTGTTTGCCAATAATTAGTTTAGGGAGATATAAGCCAGTTCTGCCAGTAAGATTTTTTTTTTATTTTTGGAATTATAATAGACACTTCTCGGAAAGATCTTCCTCCCTGATAAAAAATTAAAATGAGATAGAAGAGGGATACCTAGCTTTCCCTGTTTCTTATCTTTTGGGTATTATGTCTAGAGTATAAATGCAGTGAGGGTTTGAATTTAGAATGTCCCCGTAACCCTCATGGAATCAAGGTAGTAATGTTGGAAGCCAAGTCTGGTGTTAAGGAGGGGTCCCTGGGGGTATGGCCTTTGGGATTATATAGTTCCTCCTCCTCTTGCATCTTCTCTGCTTCTGGCCTCCACAATCTGAGAGTAAAGATTTGCACACTCTCTCTTTCTCTCTGTTTCCCAAGTCCAGGCCATGAGCTTTAGACTCTGGCTTCACATAGACTAAACCCAGAATCTTCAAAAATTGTGAAAAAATAAATCTTCCTTCCTCTAAGCTGTGTGGTTAGTCATTTTGGTTTATATCAGTGAGAATGTTGAGGAGACAAATGCCAAAATGCTTCCAGTAATGGAAAGCTAAGAGAATTATAGAGAAACCAACTGTTGATGATCCTGAGCAGATTACACTAGGAAGTTTTGGAGTCTGCCTCGTAAACTGTTACGTAAGGACATCTTATTGTATACAAATAAATGTTGATATTGAGACAGGGAACAGGGGAACTAGGTATGGGCAGACAGTCTTGCTTAGCAGGCAGTGTGAACAGTTGCTGAACCAGAGACATTCAGCAGGCATCAGGCCTCCTATTCAACCCCAGATATCCTGCCAGAATCTAACTGGACAAAACAATATTCTACCTAACCACAGAGTGACCACACCCTGGAGCCAGCTGCAACTGGTTTCTCATGCAGACTTACCAAGAAGCAACCTGACCTTTTTCTTACCCTCTTGCTTATTAACACTGATTATCATATGAACTCATGTACCTTTTAGCTGCATAATTGATGCTAATGAAGCAGAAGGGAGCTCCATGAAGGGACCTCCCAATTCCAAGGAACCTCATTCATAATCAGTCCCTGCTTGTGAATATTAATTTTCTTAACCAATATAAACCATGACCCATCTATCTGGGTGGTGCTGCTCAGCTTTTGAGTATGCCCACACTCAGGTCTTGAGCATATATTTTCACTTTTTAATAGAGCACACTTTATTGTTATAACCTGACCTGTCCTTAAATTATTTTCTATAACATGTTAAAAAAATCTGGAAAGGTTTGATAGAGGTCTCCTCTATCTCTGGAGGCTTCCTCAAACCATGCACAAGTGACAATATTACAAAAGCCATCTTTTTTAGGTATTCTGTGAGTTTTTTGCTACAAGTGCCAAAATCAATACACTTTTTATTGGCAGAATAATACCTAAACTCCTTCGACACAGTAGGGAAGATGTTTTAAGATCTGGTTGTTACCTATCTTCTGACCTCTTTTCTTCCCCACTTCCTCCTTCCATGTTCCATACATGCTATGTTTAGGTCCAGCCATGGCCACCCAGAACGTCTTTTCCTTGTATTCAATGCTTGACCCTGTATTTACTCATGGACTCCTTACAGGGCCTGCATGGCAAACTCCTATAGCTTCCCTAGGAGGTGAGTAATTTTTGATTCATTTCTATCCTTTGAGGTTTGATAACCTGAATGTATCAGGAACTAGACTACAATAAATTAAGCAAATAGTGTATTTTCCTCCCATGGTAAGAAATTGAGATGTAAACAGTTGGCAGCAGAATATCTGTTTATGGGAGTTATCAAGAACCAAATCTCCTTCTCCTTCTTATTCTTTTCCATTACATTCATTATGTCTTGGATAGGCTTTTGTTTGCATGGGTTTAGGATGACTCCTGCATTCCAGGTAGGAAGAAATAAAAATGAAAAGGGAATTCTGTCAGTTTTTATCAGAAAAAAACACCTTTTTTTTTTCATAGCTGCACCTGGTAGACGCCTGGCTACTTCTTCATGGGCCAATAATAGCAGTTGGAGAATTTAGAAAACTATATTTAACAAGATACAACACTAATTCAGTAAATTTAACATTCGGCAATTAAGGAAGAAAAGAAAAATAGATTTTAAGTAGGTGACTAAAACTATCCACCTATGCATCTACTGTAGTTTTGGTTTATCTTTATTATAGCATTAGGCATATATATACATATATGTGTGTGTGTGTGTGTGTGTGTGTGTGTGTGTGTGTGTATTACATATATCTGGCCTGCTATGAGACTATTTCTCAAGAGAAGTACACTAGCTATGACTTCAGCAGAAAAAAATAATGGCATACTAAAGGAATATCTGAAGGGAGTATAAAGAAGGAACTACTTACAAAGGTTTAAATAGGATTATGGGAACTAAACAGAGTTGATGAAATGCCTAGGGATTCCCAATAGAAGGGGTAATTATTACCTTCCTTATTTTTATCAGTTGCAAGAAAAACTAGTGAGTGTTGAAGCAGCAGAAGCTGTGGCCCCAGGTGGGGATTCAGCCTCACCAATTTGCAACATGAGCCATAAGGATCATGGAGAATCCTGACCTCTCCTCTCCTTTCTGACAGTGCCTTCCATTGGGCAAGCCCAATGGGAAGGCAGAGGGAAAACAGAGCCCTGTTGGCACGATCCTCAGAGGTCAGCCTCCTAGAACTCAAGACAGGGTACTGAGGGGCAAAGATGAATTGCGATGGACAGAGAATAAGAAGGACAGTGCAGGTGGAGATCACTTCTGTGGCCTAGTACAGGCCTGAAGCATCATAGGTGTCCTGTATTCATAAGTACTGTTGAATTAATTAAGAGAAGGGAAATGCTTTGTCATTGACATGTGATCAGAATAAAAAAAAAATAGAATAGCGCTTTAAATATGGATTGAAAAGAGTGGTTTAGCACTCAAAATGAATGGCTAGGGGAGCGTTCCAAATCACCAAGTTTCTTTGAAGCTGAGTATGTAGGAGTGATTCTATGAACAAAGAATGTACTAAGCAGATTCTGAGATGCTTATGTTTTCTTTAGAAACAAGACCTTTCTCTGATAGGCCCCTATTACAGAAACTTATGAAAAATACTTCTAGTGCATGGATATGCAAACCCACAGGATTTCGTAGCTGAGTGATGCTGGATGTCCCCCTTCTCTTCATCTTTGCTAGATACATTAGAGAAATATTATATTTCATGTTGGTCGCTTTAATATGAAAGCCAAGTGAATAAATGCCTTTTTCATTCTTGAGGAGTTTGGTAATCACAGCTACCAGTAGGGTGCTTCTGAGTAGCTGTATAAGATGTAAGTGAACTAAAGAACAATAAAGTGGGTCCTTTTCCATATGTAATCAATAACTCCCATAAAATACTGCAGATTTTGCAATGAATTCCTTGTTGCTTATCTGCAGTTGGTAGGATATTTTCTTTGCAGAGAAATTGTTTAAAATCAATATTTGTTGAACTTTATGCAGTTTATTGTGGCAGTGCTTTCAGGTGGTAGGAGAAGGAAAAATGAAAACAGTTTTTACTTCTGTTTTGTTTTGTTTCGGGAAGGAGGGTACTGGGTGAAGCCACGGTCTCTTTGCCACTGAGCTACATCTCCAGACCTTCTGATTTTGTGACAGGATCTTCCTAAGTTGCTCAGGCTGGCCTTACACTTGTGATCCTCCTGAGTAGCTGGCATCACAGGCTTGAGACGCTGCCCCTGACTTGCCTTCTTTCTGAGCTGGCAGCTGGTACAATTGCCAGAGGGACCTGGAGGAAGATATAAGCAGGATGGATATTTATGAAGTTGTATGCTATGGGGTACATGAAGGAAGTATTTCTGCGTGTATACACACACTGGGGATTGAAGCCTGGGGCATTCTACTTTTGAGCTACACCACCAGCCCTTTTTTATTTTTTATTATGAAACAGGGTCTCATTAAGTTGCTGAGGGTCTTGCTACATTGCTGAGACTTGAACATTCGATCCTCCTGTCTCAGCCTCCTGAGTACTGGGCCTATTATGTATTTTATGAATAACTAGAAGAGAAGAGCTCAAAGGCTCCAAACACAAGTAATGATAAAGAAATGAAAATGTTAACTAACCTGATTTGATCAGTACATGTACTGAATATCACACACTGCCCCTCATAAATAAGTAGAATTATTATATGTTAATCAAAAAAATGTAACTTAAGGAGATGGAAATATTAACTACCCTAATTTGATCATTAGATACTTGAATACATGCATTGAATTATCACACTTTACCTCATAAATGTGTGCAATAAAAAAAAGAATTCTCTCTCAGAAACATACTTGGAGCAAGTAGATTCTCCCAGGGGGATGAAAAGAGGTGTTGAGTAACTGCTGATTCTGAGCCAGTGTAGACATGTGGGATACAAACATTTTCCTCGCTAATATGTAAAAAGCTTTGCTGTCTATTCATTTTTGAACTACGAGGAGGAAAAGAGGTACATAAACCAGGTGTGGTAGTGTACACCCATAATCCCAGTACTTGTGAGGCCGAGACAGGAAGATCACAGGTTCCAGGCCAGCTTGAGCAACTTAAGGAGACCCTGTTTCAAAATAAAATCTGACTGGGGGTGTAACTTGGGTAGAAAGCTCTTGGGTTCAATTCACAGTAACACACACACACACATACACACACACACACACACACACGTGCGCGCACACACAAACTAAAGATACATATCCAATTAGTGTTCTGAAACTGTAAACCACGTAGAACAGCCTGAATTCTGACGTACCAGTCCAAGACGGCTATAAAAGATGGTTACAGATAATTAACATGTGTTTGGATGACTTATCTTTCAATATAGTGGTTACAATCAATCTAGGTGTGGAGAACATGAGGGGCAGCTGACCTTCATGGCCGATTTACTTCTTAACTGTATATTTAAATGAATTCCTATATCTAAAAAAAAAAATCTCATTTTTGAGACCTTTTTTAGCATGAAGTCTTCTACATATGTCATGTAAGTCTTCAAAAATCATAATTTTAAGCACAGATAAAGACTTTTCTACATATGTATTGTGATTTCTTTTATAAATATATATTTTATCCGTTATTGCCCAGCTACTGCTATAAAAATGGTATAGGGAAATGTGTTTATTTTTAAACTAATGTAGCATGTTGTGACTGTTATAAGTGTTATAAAACAGTACAGTGGTTCTAAATCTTTATAACAATGGTTTTAAGTTCCTTGAATTTTAAAATAACAAAATGCCCCAGAAAGTTTATTTTTTAAATGTCATACATCATGAGTAACAAAAACATATCCATTAGGTTTTACCAATGACCATTAACTGTTCCTCTGAAGTTGTCTATAAAACATGAAAGCCCAAGGAATGGGATCAGATTTTCAAAGAAGAAGTATAGCCTTCTTACTATTAAATGTTGGGGTATATGAAGAGTTACATACTAGTCCCTAGGAGGATTAATTAGGTTCTTAACAAAAATAAAATGTCCTTGAAGAAGGTCTAGGATAAAAGATCTTCAACTTATATATTGGAGTGCAGGGTTGTATTTTCTTTTAAAATTTATATGCAGAAAATGAACACACTATGTCTAGATAAATCAGGTACGATTCAGGATAGAAGAGTCTACATAAGGAAGAGCTAAGTTTTCAGCACAGACATGTGCAATTGGTTTTGTTTAATGTAGACTTAATGTGACTGAATGGGATAGTTGTGACTAAAATAGTTTAAGTTGAAAGAGTATCCTAGCCACTTACAATTTAACTTACAACAAAAGGTATTTACTACAATTCCTTAGGAGTACATTTGGATAAACTTTTTCACCATGATTAACTTGCTGTTATTTAGAAAATTTTGTGTTTTTTCAACTTGTATTGTTTAATTTCCTAATGTTTAAATACCTCAACATAGAATCTGGTTCTTTTTGGAATGCTTCCCAGGATCTTCCAAATAATACATTTTTTTGTACATCCATGGATTTCTACTCATTAAATAGTTGTAATTATAGAAAAAAAAAGCCACAGAATCTCTCATTGTCTTTATGTCAGCAGAGTTATTTAACAGAAGGTTCAGCTGATTATTTAGTTCATGGCTTTGTATCAACATGAATTTTCAACTTCTATTAATGAAAATAAGGTTCAATTGGATGATTTTCTTCATCCTACAATTTTGTTGTATAGGCCTTAGAGCCAAAGACACAATCTTTCTGACTAGGAACAGGGCTGCTCATGTTTCTCTTGCACTTGAACATATTGTCAGAAGCCAATAACTTTTTGCTTTTTTTATTTTTAAAAAAATTTTTTTTATGTATTTTTATTTATATTTTCGGCATGGATTTTTTTATACATTTCTTGAGTACAACAGGGTACAACAGGGTACAACAGGGTTACATAGACATTTTTGAGATATCAATCATTATCAGATCACAAATAGCACCACTTCTTCATTTTACATGTATAGCCCACATTCTTAACATAGCCTGGTCAAGCAAACTTTCTAGAGTCATAAAACCATACTCCTTTAGGGTCAAATATTTACTCTCTAAGAAGAAGGAGGGTCTTTCATCTACGCATCCTAGGGGCAATCTCCAGACTTCGAGACGCCAATGTAGCCATAGCAGAAGAGTCAGTATAATTGCTCATATATGCATATAGCAACTACCAGGAGGGAGAGGGCCCAGCTGGGCTCCTACAACTCCCCCGTTTTTATTTTAAAATGCACGAAGGACTGTGCCTGTCTTAGGTCGTTTCCTACCAGGTGCTTAATCTTACCCACCATGGGGTCTCGATGAGTCATTCAACGAGCCCTGTCTTAGGTTGATTTGCCCTGAGAAAATCGAACCCATCATTGACTACCAGTCTCTATGCGAGGTAGTGCTTGCATTTTTATTCCATGTAAATCTGCTCATATGCTAACATAGGCATTGATCACAAGGCATACAACAAGTGGTAGAATGCATAAACCTAGAATGACTATTGCTGTTGCTATGATAACTCCTCCTAGCAAGGAGGTAATAAAGAAGAATAAAATCATGATATTTGCAAGGAAATGGAAGGAACTGGAAAACATTATGTTAAGTGAGATTAGTCAGTCACAAAAAGTTAAAAATCGAATGATCCCTCTAATATGTGGAAGCTAGGGAGAAAATGGGACATAAGAGGGACTTCAGATGAAGGAGAATCCTTAGGTGAACAAAGAATTTGACTTAACTGAAGGTGAAAGGGGTAAGGAGGACACCCTAATGAACATGATGTACTTTCCATGAACACATCTAAGTCAATCACTAAACTGACCTTGAGAAGGAGGGAGGAGGAGGGAGTGGGGTGGGAATTGGGGAAGGGTTAAATGAGAAATGTGTGCATGGATGTCTTTACCTATACTAGCTTGTACCTAACAAAGATGTGTGATCACAGTGCACCAAATAAGGGAAAGATGAAAAAAAAAAAAAAAGATTTGTTTAAGTTACACCCGGAGATTTTGGATCTCCATAACGCGGAGCCCACTTCTATTAACCTGACAGAAACAGCTAAGACATTTGTAGATCGGCTCCAAGCCTTGGTCACTACCTGGCCCTCATTTAACTTCTTGCTTTTTAGTTGGAAATCAGTCAAAAAACAGAATCATTGTCTTCTTCCTGAGCTGGCATTCTGTCTTCTAACCCCTCTTTTCCCTAAATAGCAATGGATGTAAATGTTTTCACATAAGTATATAAATCTATGCGACTCTCTTGAGGGAAGAGAGCTGAACAAAGACTGGTTTGCCAAACCCCAAAGTCAGGCTAATTTAGACTTAGGTGGGATAATTAGTTCAAATAATACTACGTACGGCAATATGTGAATGTATGTTTTCCTACTTTCACACTCAATACACAGAGAATACTGTACCAAACTGAGTGTGGATTTCTCCCCACCAACAACCAGCTCTCCAGTGGACACTAATTGAATATACTATAATTAAATTAAATTATGATATGATTTACCTGGAGAGAGCATCAAATCCCACAGGTCAATTTGCCAGGACAGCTCACAGAATTCAAGGGAACACTTACATTTGCTAATTTATTATATTAATAAAAGATCTCCATGCTTACTCTATTTATTGATGGGCTAATTAACAGTGTACAAAGTAATTACCATGAGTGCATTTGTGGTTAACTTTTAAGATTCTCCGATTCCTTCCAAATTTGGGAAGGTCAGGTCCAGGAAAGAAACTAGTTTATGAAGTGACAAGCTTGGAAAAGGATGCAGAATTTATTTCTTGTTTTTTTTTTTTTTTTTTTTTTTTTTTTTTTTTTTTTTTTTTTTTTTTTTGGTTGTTTTGCTTTTTTGTTTGTTTTTGATACTGGAGAATGAACCCAAGGGCATTCTACCACTGAGTTACATTTTCAGCCCTGTTTTACTTTATCTTTTTATTTTGAAACAGGATCTCGCTAAGTCGTACAGGGCCTCACTAAGTAGCTGAGGCTGGCAGTGAACCTGCAAACCTTCTGTCTCAGCCTCCCAAGTATTGAGATTAGAAGAATGAGCCACCACACCCATCTAAGATGCAAAATTTCTGAATTAAAATATTATTTTCTTGTCCTTTCTTATGTCTCCTTTCTACCTATTATTTGTTTCTCTACCCTACCTCATCCTAAAAATGCTATTATCAAGATCAATCTTATTAAATAGGAGTAAACAGAAACCTCCCCAACCCAAAAAGGAAAAAAGCAGGGAAGAAGATTTCTAGGGACTGAGAAGAACAACATTAAAAGAAGGGTAAGAATGTCACCTTTTTAGCTTTGAGAGTTTTCCTTAAGGCAGATTGTCTTCTTACAATGATGGTGCTGGCAGTCAGGTGAAAATGTCTAAGAATGAAACAAGAGGGAGGGCACATGGGATAGTTCCCTGGCTTCTTTGGTAATATAGGCAAGAGCTGATGGTGCTGAACAATGGCATTCAGGATTAGGAACAGGTGAGCAAACTTCAGGCTAAAACTCTATAGGGAAAATGAAGTGGCTTTTATTTCCATTATTTTGAGTTTTTTAATACATGCCATAATATTTTATTTAAAGACAGATTTGGGATTCTTGGCACCAAATCACAATTTATTTAATTATGGTTAACTTAAGAAAGACATATTAACTATGGAAGACTAGTTAATAATAAGTATTATAACAAGATAGGAAAAATGTTCAATATCACTAGTAATCAGGGAAATGCAAATCAAAACTACACTGAGATTCTACTTAACTTCAGTTAGAATAACAATCATATAGAATACAAACAATAACAAAATGCTGGCAAGATGTGAGGCAAAATGAGCTCTTATACACTATTGGTGGAATTTTAAATTTATTACAACCATTATGGAAATCAGTTTGGAGATTCTTTAAAAAACTAGGAATGGAATCATCATATGACATAGTTATACCACTCCTCAATATCTTTCCTAAAAAACTAAAGTCTTATATGACTTTAAAAAATGTGTGTGTATGTGTGTGTGTGTGTGTGTGTGTATGTGTGTATGTGTGTGTGTTTAATACATGGAACCTCATGATATATACTGTAATGGCATGTGAATACCTATGCTTCTAGCAGCACAATTCAAAATAACCAAATTATGAAACCAACTCAGGTGTCTATCAGCAGGAGAATGCATAAGGAAAATGTGGTATATATCCACAATGGAATTTTACTGTGCCATAAAAGAACAAAGGAAAATGGATGGAACTAGAGAATATTATGCTAAGTGAAGTTAGGCAGTCTCCAAAAGTCAAGGGTAATATACTTTCTGTCATTTGTGAAAGCTAGACAGAAAATAGAAAACATAAGGAACTTTAAATAATGTGAAGAAAGATCAGTAGAATAGTTGAATGGAGTTAGGGGTGAGAGTTGGGAAGGGAAAAAAGGAGGATTGAGGAAGGAAACAGTTCAAATATACTACAGCAATATGTGAATATATTACTATCAATTTCACTGACTCCCGTGGGAAGGGAAGGGTGGGATGTAAAGGGAAATAAGTAAAAAGCTGTGTGTTTATGTTTTTAACACAAGGAATCTCATGATGTATAACTGATGTATAATTGCCATGCTCCAATAAATTATAAACAACATAAAAAGAATTGATGAATCACTGAAAAATAACTTAATCAGTATTTACTAGAGTCAGGCACTATGCTAAGGCTTCAAGATACAGTACGGTATTTAGTCCTCACTATAGCCCTTTGGGGCAAGGGTTACTGTTATTTTCATTTTGAAGATGAGACAGTGGAAGTAAAAACTTAGACTTAAGCCATTGTGATTTAAAAACTATGTAACCTCTTTGAAGTCTGGCTGTCTATGTGTGTATGTATGTTAAAAACTATGTAACCTCCTTGAAGTCTGGCTGTCTATGTGTGTATGTATGTTAAAAACTACGTAACCTCCTTGAAGTCTGGCTGTCTATGTGTGTATGTATATATGTATGTATGTATTTATGTAAATATGTATATGTGTGTATATCTATTGTCTATCAATATATTTACTTTAATCTTGGAGATTTAGAACTACAAGATACTAAGATGTACTATTGTATCTCCATTTTCAAAAGTCTTATTTTGTCTTAATATTATTTTATATAATTTAGCTTTCAATCCATTCAGAAATCCATGTCTTCTAACATCTCTTATAAGTCTTTTCCCCATTCAAAGAAATCTTGCCTTTTGAAGATTCTGATTTATCTAAGTTTCTTTGAACATAGCTTGCCCTTCTTCTCCCTAAAAATTTTCCCCCATTCTAAGGATTGTTTTTTATTTGCTTCTTAGTGTCCTTTGGGACACAAAAGCTTATCATTTTAATGAAATCTAAGCTATCTACTTAAAAAATAAATAAATAAATAAATAAATAAATAAATAAATAAAAACTATGTAACCACCTCAATGGTTCCTTCTACCTCTACTGGGTTTGGCTCTAGCCATCTGATGGAATGGCAACTATCATGTCACCGTGGGGCTTTGGTTTCAATCAGTACAAATTTTACTATCCAAGGAAAATCTTTTTAAAAATACATAAAATTGAAGAGTCTCTTTTTCATAGATAAGGTCATGACTTAAAGTACACACACAAATATAAAGTTTCAGATATTGTAATAAAAACATTTAAAATGTGGCTATTCATATATTTCATGTGAAGGACTTATGTTTTAGAATTTTGCACATGCAGTAGCTACATGAGACAGGCTCCAAAGTTGGCATTCTGGAAAGGACTATCACATGTGATCCCTGAATCCCCTATCTCCAGAGTTTTCCTCCATTTGAACCTGCGAAATGAGAAATGGAAGAAAACTTAATGGAGTGCAAAATAATTCCATCAAATCATTAAATTAACCTGTGCAATTTTATGTGGTTCTTTTGGACTTTTGGACATGCGAAGACAAATCAAGATGATGTATTAAAAAGGGAAGGTGAAATATCCAGGGAATAGCCTCACAATGACAACATTAATCTGTTAAGTCTGATGTTACTAGAAGCTTTCCCTTAGAGTAGAACAGTTCTTACACTATGGCAAGCTTAGAAATATTATTTTAATATAATTTCAAAACTATTTTCTTTTACTCTTCCAATTATCTGCTTTTAAGTATAAAAGTAATTTGATCCTTTGATTTGAACATGGCAAGTTAAAGCCAGAATCTTTCCATATTTTTATGGAAATAATTCAAAATAGTAATACCTAAACACAAACTATGTTGGGCAAATATGGTGACTAGTGAAATCCAAGAACCCAGAGAAGCATTTCTGCAATGACAGCATTAAGGACCTCCTAAAATGCCCTTCTTCATAAGATCAGTGAGAACACAGTCCCAAATCATCACATTCAACTTTTAGGTAGCTCTAGAAATGAACCAGAAGTTTACAACAATCTAGAGACTGTTGATGCAGAAGAATGGTAGAATCTCAGTAAGACTAGTGAGTTTCCTGGCATTTTAGCATTATCTCTTCCTGCATCCTTCTCCCCATCTCCACAGTAGGTTTACAAGCCAGCATCTGGGGACCACAGGAGTCTTGCAGACAATGAAGGGGGACAGAACAGGTGAGAGCTCCCAAAGCTCCATCCACAGATAATTTCCACTACTTGATCTGTCTGGAAGCTCTGTGGTAGCCTCAGCCACTGAGACTGTCTATATTTTACTTGATTTAAAGTATCCTGCATGAGGAAAGTCCCACCTCCAGAGAAGTTTGTGAAAAATACTCAGGGCTAATTGTTTAACATGGGGACTGCTTGAGGCAGTGCTATGAAACTTTAAAAAAGAAATATGAAAAAGTCAGTAGTTGTAGCCTATACTGAGAGAACCGCAGGTTCGAGGCCAGCAACACACAATAATTGAGGGAGATCTTGCTTCAAAATAAAAAAGAAAATAAGGCTGGGGATGTAGGTCAGAGGTAGAATGTCCCTGGGTTGGAGCCACAGTACCACAAAAACAATAACCCACTAAGGAATGTGATTTCCACAGGCAGCTTTAAAATACTCCAACATGTTCCTAGGGGTCTACAGGGTATTAGATACGCATTAATCTGCAGGTGTACTCAGGAATGCCCAAGGATGTCCTGACAGATAACCTCTGGCTAATGCATGGGTCATGATGAAATATGTTAACCAGTTGATTCAATTTTGTTCCCTTTTCCAGAACAAAACCCCAAAAAGATAAAAAATGATATACAAAAAAAAAAAAAGAATGAAGAGGAGGAGGTAGACAGATAGATAGATAGATAGATAGATAGATAGATAGATAGATAGATAGATAGGTTGATGAAAGATAGAGAATAATAGCATATCTAAAGATCTTTCACCGCCCGGCATGGTGGCGCATGCTTGTAATCCCAGCATTCGGGAGGCTGAAACAGGAGGATCCGGGTTCGCGGACAGCCTCAGCTACCTAGTGAGACACTCTGCAACTTAGTGAGACTCGGTTTCAAAATAAAGAATAAAAAAATAGGGCTGGGGGTGTAGCTCGGAGGTAGAATGCCCCTGAGTTCAATCCCCAGTACCGCAAAAAAAAAAAAAAAAAAAAGATCTTTCACCAGTTTAAAAATATGCAAAGTGAATTAAAAATTGATGATGAAAGCTGGGCATGGCAGCACATGCCTGTAATTCCAGTCCTTGGAAGGCTGAGACAGAAGGGTCGAGGACAGCCTTGGCAATCTAGTGAGACCCTGTTTCAAAACCATAAATAAAAAGGAACTGAGAATGTAGCTTGGAGGTAGAATGCCCCTGGTTTCAATCCCCAGTAACTAACATGCACACACACACAGCAGTAGGTAGAAATGCCAGAGCTCAGAGAGGATATGGTGAGACAACAGGAAGAGATAAAATGTGAGCTGGTAGAGCTCAAGAACTCTCAGGAAAAAGTAAAAATATCAGAGGAATGTCAGTGATAATAGAAAAAAAAGGCAGTATAGACAACAGAGACTATACTGTTGAGAACACAGTAAAGTATAAACAATGAGATGATGATAAAAAGTAAGAAAGTGTCAGAATGCAGAGCATAGATACAGAGGAGAAAGAGGAGGCTTGCATTCCCTAGTGCAGGAAACAGAAATAATGCATCAAAACAAATACTTAACAATCAGCTCTCTGGAAATAAAATAACTTTGAATCTGTATAGGAACACATCACATTCCAGGGAAAACTGGACCAAGAAAGGCAGTGTAGAGTCATAACCAAGTGAGCATACTGAACTTCAAAGATAAAGAGAAAGCCTTGGAGATTTTAGACAAAACTAGTACCTCCCACGGAGGAATACATCAGGTAGTCCTCTCGCTTCTCAATAAAGTCAGTGCTAAGAGGAAATATAGCAACCTTTACCAAAAAAGAAAAAAAATGTGAGAGAAAGCAAGCATGACCAAGGATTTTTATACTTACTCAAATTGATGTTCAGAAATAATGACAGTGACAATCTGACAGTGAAAATCAGATTCACAGAGAAGGTTGTTTCCATAAGACCTTCTTGAGAATTCTCATTAAGAAAGAACTTCAACCAGTCAAGTGAGAAATGTAAAATGAATACAAAGTGCTGTTGATGAGCTCTGAGTCTTTACCTATAGATTGATTTAAAACACTAAAATCCAGTGGGGATTGGGATGAGAACAGAGTATTAAATAACCTGATAGAATAGCAAAAGTTATGGCAACAAAATTTGGGAGTGGAAGAAGAAAAGAAGTTTGAGTGAATTATTTCTCCTCATTTTAAATAAATGGTGGGGTTGCCAAGCTGACAAATCAATAAAGGATCAAATATATTTAATATCACAAATTTAAGGACAAAGAAGGACACTATCAGTTATTAAAGTTAGATGGTTGAAAAGAGAGAAAAGAAGAAGAAAGAAAACTGCATAGATCCAGGAATTAGTAAAGTAAATGAATTGTTTATGGCCAGCTATAACTAAACACAGTGTGCTCTCAGTTGAGGGCTCAATTCACTTACTAAAGGGAAAAGGGGGGCTGAGGGTATAGCTCAGTGGTGCAATGTGTGTTTAGCATGCTCATGCCCCAGCACCAAGCACAGGAAAGAAAGAAAGGGAGGGAGGGAGGAAGGAAGGTTAGTTTTCATACCAGATCACATTAAAATTAAATTTTATGTTGTACACAAGAGCCATACCTAAAAAAAAATAAGTCATAATGAAAATAAAATATATACTGGGCCAGTGAAAACAAAATAAAAGAGGGGTTGTGATCTTACAATTTGATGAATTGAACTTGGGCTCAAAAGCATTAAATGAATAAGGGGATATTTTAATGTTAAAAAGTATAATTCATAGTATTTATAAATATATAGGCATCAAATAATATAGCATCAGTATTGACAGAGTGAAAGAGATAGCATAGAATCAAGAGAGATTATTTTTTTATATAATAAAATATAAGAGTAGTGGAAGAGATTTGTAGTGGGAGATTTTCATCAATATTTATAATTCAGGACAACTGACCAGAAGTAAGAAAAAAAAAAGTGGTTTACAACACCTAAGTCTCATGCCTTATGAGTTTATGCTCTGGTGAAATTCATGGCTTTAAATACAATGCAAACAGCAAAGAAGAAAATAAATGTAATAAGCATCAAACTCAAAACATTACAATAATAATAATAATTATTATATCTAAGAAAATTAGAGGGAAATTTTAGGAAAAGAAATTACTTAGAAAGAAACGTTATATTAATATAAACATAAAATCTATTTTTAAGTTAAAATGTCAGAAAGATGTAAAATACTATATAAGAAGTGACAAGATAAAATTAGAGGAAATAAAAAAGATTATGAAAAGATAAAATCTATACAAGTATATTTGAAAATTTTTCTAAATCAATACTAAGTTGCTGCCGGGCGTGGTGGCGCACGCTTGTAATCCCAGCATTCGGGAGGCTGAGACCTGAGGATCCGGGTTCGCGGCCAGCCTCAGCTACCTAGTGAGGCACTCCGCAACTTAGTGAGACTCGGTTTCAAAATAAAGAATAAAAAATAGGGCTGGGGGTATAGCTCAGAGGTAGAATGCCTCTGAGTTCAATTCCCCAGTACCGCCAAAAAAAAAAAAAAAACTAAGTTGCTGAGGTTGGCTGTGAATCTGCTATCTTCCCATCTTGGCCTCCCAAGTACTAGGATTAAAAGCGTGCACCACCACTTCTGGATTTAAATTCACTTTAGAAAAGAGAAAAATCTATAAAATGCCCTATTATCATACATTTAGAAAATTATCAAAGAGCTTCCAAACAATAAAACAATAGGTCTAAACATTTTCATAGGGAAATTGACCTAACCTTCAATAAATAGATAAATCTGGTGCTATTTCAAAAGCTCTAGAGCATGCCACAAGAAAGAAAGCTTCCGAACCCTTTTTCTCATTAATACTAGTGAAAAAAAAGAGAAACTATAAACTATATTATGAATATTGGTGCAAAATATTAACAGAGAGAATACAATATATTGACATATACACAAATCTAGAAGGGTATATTCTCTTTTTAGTTATTTATTTATTTATTTTTTATTGGTGCATTGTAATCATATATCTTTGTTACATGCAAGCTGGTAGAAGCATACATGCACACATTTCTCATATAGAAGAGTATATTTTCTGTGGGGAGGAAAACTAGGTGGCTAGGGGGTTATGACATTTTATACCTTTTTTTTTTCCCCCGTACTGGTGGATTGAACTCAGGGGCATTCTACCTCTGAGCTATACCCCCATCCCTATTTTTTACTCTTTATTTTGAAACAGGGTCTCACTAAGTTGCGGAGTGCCTCACTAGGTAGCTGAGGCTGGTCGCGAACCGGGATCCTCCGGTCTCAGCCTCCCAAATACTGGGATTACAAGCGTGCGCCACCACGCCCGGCTCTATACTTTATAGATTCTGAAGCAAGTGAATGAATTATGCATTTAACAATCAAATTTTAAAAATTCTCTTCCTCAAAAAAGGGAATTAGAATCAAACTTGGAGTTTTTAGAACAAGCATATTTTTGTGCGTTATCTTTGGAAATTTTCCATTAATATTTTGGCTGATCAAAATTGATGAAGGATGAGCCCTGTGTTTGTGAGATGTTGATTGGTTGAGCTGGCTCTAGATAGGTTTCATTCTAGATCCTGCATCATTGCCCTGGATTTGCAGATGAGAAAATTCACTTCTGAGAAAGGAGAGCTGAGAGCTGGACATAAGTACTTTTCTCTGGTCCCTCTGTCATCATTTCAACTGTCATCTAACACATGAAACCTGTGCTTTTCCCTTTTATAAAACTTGTTTTTGCTACTGTTTTGTTTGAAATAGGATAATGAAATACTTTTCCTAAGGACTTTTAAAATGATAAAATTAGGTGATCGAAATTATTCATGGTATACATTCAGTAAGTAGCAGATCTTGTCTGCTTTTTCAGATAAGGAAGGGTCAACTTTTGTACTGAGACATCTGGTGTCTAATTATTAGACATCTATGACAGTCTATAGGTGTCTAATAATTAGACATTAGGTGTCATTCATTAGACACCTACTCTGTGGTAGGTACTATCCTAGGCCCAGAGAACACAGCTATGAATAAACATATAAACACCTATGGAATGTCATTCCCCGATTCTACCTCCCAGCTCCACTTCCAGCCCTATTTTCTTTTTTATTTTGAAACAAGGTCTTGCTATGTTGCTAAGGGACTTTGATACATTGCTGAGGCTGGCCTGGAACCTGCAGTTCTCCTGTCTCAGCCTCCCAAGTACTGCAATTACAAGCATGTGCCACCATGCCCAGCTAAGTTTATCATTTTAAATTTCTACAGTGTGTTGGACAGTGCAGCATGAGCCTCTGTCATTTCTGCAGCTCCTGCTTCATGCTGAAGTGGGTGGGTGGAGGACACTGGTCAACACCTCAGTGGCTCTGCTTCTTTCCATCAGATCCTGGATTGTCATTTGCCACAATGACTTCTAGATTAGCTACCACTGATTCTGCTCATCCCGGAAGCTAATCCCTGATGTGGAATTTTAGCTTCCCAAGGGCACATTTTAAGAAAAATATGTTTCTACCCTAAAGTGAATCTCATTTCATAGTAAAACAAGGAGAATAGAAACTAAATACATAATTTCTAGCTTTTCAGTATTTGTAATACTTGATAGATGCTATGAAAAGAAAAACTTTCATTTCAAACAAACAAGTAAACTAGGGATCCATTAAATTAATGTTTGGGGGATGAAAATTGCCTTCTGTTATCCAGAAAAGTATTATAATTCAATAACTTTCCTCACATATTTCTGCTGTGCAATTTGTTATTCTTATACTTAACCAAAGACAATAAAATGTGTCTTACTCAATAATTCTTTCTTAAGACTCCTTGACATTTTGTTTGTTTTATTTAATTGACAAAGATAAATTGAGTTGGGAAGGAGTTGTGTTTTCCTATTTGGGGAATATATGAATGTGAGTCAGTAGTAAGGAAAGCCCCCCAAATGTGTAATAAGTGTGCATTTTAGCTTATGTAGTAAGAATGAATTCCTGAAACACAATATTGACATTGTCTCAGGCACTAATGTGATTATACATAAGACTCAACTCATGTCCTGTTTATTATCAGGTAATGCCTCTAGGCATTATCAGATAAGAAGGTGTCTAGATTCTCAGAGGACATTTGTAGAACTCACAGGAGCAAAGAAGACAAATAGGATGGGACCCCACCCCTCTCCTCACCCTAAATCATGAATCCAACAATCCTAAAACCAATGCTTACCCAAGATTGCTTTCCCTTATTGTAAACAGGAGATTCTGACATAGAAATTATTAGTCATGGCCATTTCCAAAGGCTGTATTGCCAGCCCTTTTTCCTTAAGTAAATTATTCTTAGTGAGTTCTCTATAAACATTTACAAAGATGCTTATCTTTGGTCAGAGTTTCCCACTGGAATGACCTAGTCCACACAGAAACTAGCACTCTCCTCTTGAGGGTGAGACCTCTTGTAGAGGGCGATTGATCCTGCCAAAAGGAAAAGCTTTTCTAAGGACTTTGGATCCATGTTCATGTAGCATTTTAGTGAGGTGAAGTGTCCCCCCTTCCTGCTCACTTCAAATTCACATAATACAATTGAGTAACAAAATTATATTGATATAATCAAATGAAAATCGCTACTGGCCCATAACTTGTCTAAAAAATTTTACTGTGCTCTAAGAAGAACTCTACTCCTAACATTGAAATCCTCTTAAAGCCAAATATCTGAAGATTGCAAAACAATATTAAGCATTTTCTAGATTAAGCAAGAAGACTTTCAATCTAGGATAAAGAGGGGGTAAATGAGGAGTTGGGCAAAAGTTGGGGTAAATAAGAGATGTTTATTCCAGTAATTATAAAGTCTTGGTAATGTACTCATTCTTCATTCTAATAATTGAAGTCTTGAGTTGGGTTCCTGCAAATTACATTTAAAAAGTCAAATTGACCTTGGTGTAGTGGCACATGCCTATAATCTCAGTACCTGGAAGATTGAGACAGGAGGATCACAGGTACAAGGATAGCCTCAGCAATTGAAGGGTGCCTTGTTTCAAAATAATATAAATAAATAAATAAGTAGGGCTAGGGGTGTAGCTCAGAGGTAAAATGCTGCTGGATTCAATCACTAGAACTACAAACACAAAAAGCCAAATCAAATTTGTTGAGTCAGAATGAGAGTATTTCCTCTGCTTGGGACAGAAATATCAATCAAACAGTTAAGCAAACAGTTAAGCAACAGTTAAGAATCACCAACAAGAAAGTTAGGTTTTTCATTGAATTTCTTGTAAGCAGTTGTAGTTTGTTTGATTACATCTCCTATAGCATGCCATTTTACTGAATAAGTTAACTAGATCATTCTGGTTTGCTTGCAATGGAAATTAGATCCTAGGAACAAAATGTATTTATATACATGTTACCAGTTTCAAAAATAAGTATAGAAGAAAGATAATATGGAACATATTTGTGTTCATTTGTCTAAATAGTGGTATTTGTTTTTTAAAGCTCTTTTATAACAGCACAAGAATGGTTGTAAGAATTATTAAATAATAAAGAATATATTAAATAATAAATGCATCTTGATGAAAATAATATAAAAAGCTCAGAACTCAATATATTTAGCAGTCAATAAACACTTTATTTAGTAAGGTCAGAAAATAATTAAATCCAAATAGTCTTTATAATACTTACGGACATTTATCTTGAGCATAAATAGCTTAAAATTTGCTCTAAAAATTTCTAGACTATACTCTTCCATTTTCCTCAGAACACAAGAGTATCTGCAAGAAAAATCAAAACCCTTCTTTTTTTATATTTTATTTTTTTATTAGTGCACTGTAATCATACATCTTTGTGAGGTATAAGCTGGTAAAGGCATACACGTACACATCTCTCATTTAACCCTTCCTCAATTCCTGCCCCACTCCCTCCTTCTCAAGTTCAGTTTAGTGATTGACTTTGATATGATTGTGAAAGTATCATGTGCATTAGGGTGTTTCCCTCCACTCCCCCATCACCTTCAGTTAAGTCACCTTCTTTGCTTATCTAAGGTTTCTCCTTCTTCGTCTAGAGTCCCTGTTATGACCCACTTTCTCCCTAGCTTCTGCATATTAGGGAGAGTATATGATTTTTTTACTTTTTGTGACTGACTAATCTCACTTAACATAATGAATGGAACTGGAAAACATGTTAAGTGAGATTAGTCAATCATAAAAAGTTAAAAACCCTTCTTTATTATGCATACAACCTAAGTTCATTGGTATTAGAGAAAATGTGCAATGGGCTATTGAAATTAAATCCATTTTAATAGACTTAATTATTGGATTCTGAGGAATAATCATTGCTAATGAATTATCCCCAAGAAATTAAATTTGTACCTCTTATATAATTTCAAAATCTTCAAATTGAAGAGTAAATTTCAGTCTGGAGACTTTTGAAGAATATCAACCTAAAAATGTCTCTCAAGTAGTGCCATTTAATTCATGAGTAAAATATCTCAGCACAATTTGATCAGTCAGTATCCTTTTTAAAATCTTGGCATGGAACATCATGATACCAATATCTTTTTTTTTTCTGAATGGTTTTGTAAATCTGGGCTTGAGGCATCATTAACTTGTCTAAAATTACAGTGACTTGGAACCTCTTGGTATGTAATCTTAAGACAAGGAAAGAGCTCAGCTCATCAGGACAATGACCTTTTGTAATGCTCAAGGTCAACTTGTGCTTTTCTGGTAGGTATCTCATTGTTTTTTTTGCTTTTGGTGATGTATTATCAATATTCTTGTTCAGTCATATAAAAATCAGCAAAAAAACATTTCTATATTACTATCCTCATCTTTATGAAATATGTAACAAGGCCTATTCTTGGGGAGAATTTTTAGAATTGTTAACCAACACACTTGTCATATTATAAAAAAATAGTTAAAGAATTTTAATGCTTAAGAGAAATAATCAACTTGCAAAAGCATCAAAAGAAAAAATTTTTTTTTCTATCAGCTACATAATACTTTTGGGGCTTCTAAATATTTTAATTTCTAAATAAAAATATGTGGTTTAGAAATGGAATGATTAATTCCCCTTCAGTTAATTAGTAGGCATGTTGAAGAGATAAGAACTGTGGAGTATTCAAACAATTTGGATTGTAAATGGTTAAAGAATGAACATCAATCCCAAATAATATTGAAATATCAAAAAGAATGTTTTAGAAAAACAATAACATGGGAAATATTTGACATAATATTGAGTGAAAGGTATATATATATATATATATATATATATATATATACAAATTTATCATATAAATCACAATTCTAAGTTTGGGGAAAGATAAATTAGTATATTAATTATTATGATTTTGGGGTTATGGGATGAAGTATGATTTTTATTTCCTCATTTACCTATACCTGACTGCCAATATTGTGTAATGTTTAAGAATACATAAGCTTAAAATTATTTCTCAGTTTTGCTTTTTGCTTGGAAGAGTTAACCTTTCCCAAGCATCTTTCTTACTCAGGTGAAATAAGAAAAATAATATGTACCTTACTGGGTTCTTGTGATACTTCAAAGAAATATACATAGGAATCCTTAGTATTGTGCCTTGCATTTAATAAGTAAATAACAAATGGTCACTTATTATTATTTATGTTATTAAAACAGACTATTACATCTGTGAAATGAAATTTACCATTTTAGAGGATCCCCAAATACAAAAGATATTTTTTAATATAGATGAAACACAAAGAATAAAACACTGCTTTAATTTAAGAAAATTTATTTCAAACTTACATATTCTGTGTAATTATAAATCTACTTTATCAATGTTTATACAATTTTAGGAGCATGTGTGTTTGTATACATATGTGTTCTTTGTTATTAGATATTATACAACTTTAAATTACCATATAAAATTTCTAATTTTTATGGTATTAAAAAGCTATCTAAAACTTAAAGTAGTTATAGCTGTATGTACTTCACAAATATTTTCAAATTTCAGAAACTTCAGAAGCTATTACATATTAAAGGCAATAATTTATGTTCTATATAAATCATAAATAATTTTTGAAACTCACCATGAATTATTTATGATCGCACTGAATACTTCTCAGGGTAGTAAAATAAAGGATATCCTCTAGTAATGTAGCTTGAATGACCAAAATTTTAGTTTCGGTTTGAACTAATAATTTGAAAAGAGAAATTTAAGGGGCTGAACTGTAGACTTCAAACTTTGAAGCCAGAATATTTAGAAAGTTTTTATTTTAGATTTAGCTAGTTGGTCATCCAGGGTAGATTGGCCTGTATGTAGCTGAGGGATAAGATATGAAATTTAAGTTCTTCTCTGCTTTTCTAAAAACTCTTTTTCTTTGTTAATAGTAAAATAGAGCCTCAGAGAACTGAACAAGAAATGACCTTCCATCCATTAAGTTTCCCCATCCATTTACTCATTCTTCCTTTAGCTGAGTCATTTTAATGTGATATGCATTTTACTAATGAGACTTTTTTTTTTTTTTTTTTAATTCAACGGAAAACAAGAAAGAGAAAGTCCTTCCCCTCAGAGCACTTGACAGTCTACTGGGAGAACCATACAATAAACACATGGACAAAATGAAAAGTAAAGGCTACAAGAACTTGACAGAATGTTGAAAAATAGTAATAAAAAGAAGAGTAACCATTTGTTGGCTGGGGATGAGGATGGAGGATACTTCCTCAGATTGGGTAGTCTGGGAAGTTTCTCTGAGTTGTGACCTGAGGGAGGAGACACTGCCTGACAGAAAGAGCCCAGGGAAGAACTTTCTAGACAGGGAAAACCACAAGGACTTGGAGAAAAATCAGGACATCGTATTAAGTGAAACTGAATAGCAAACTGATTTATTCATACAATGGGGTACTGTCAAAGAAATGGATTGAATTGATATGCATCAGCATGGCTAAATCTCAAAAACACAGAGAATGGAAAAAGCAAGTTACAATACAATGTTCTTCATTACATAGTTTATGGAACTTTTAAAAGCACAAAACACTGGTATATATGTATTATGTGCATGTACATATATAACAGAGAATTATAACATATATAATAGTGATACATGCCAATTTCTGGATTTTGCTTACTTCTGTGTAAAAGTGAAAGGGAGAAATAATGTAGAGTAGGACTTCATCTAAAGGGAGGGTGAGGGTGTGGGGCGGGAATTGGGGAAGGGGTTAAATGAGAAATGTTTGCATGTATGCCTTTATCAGCTTGTACCTGACAAAGATGTATGATTGCAATGCACCGATTAAAAAAATAAAATCAAAAAAAAAAAAAATAAATAGCCGGGTGTGGTAGCACACACTTGTAATCCCAGCATTTGGGAGGCTGAGACCAGAGGATCCGGGTTCATGGCTAGCCTCAGCTACCTAGTGAGGCACTCCACAACTTAGTGAGACCCTGTTTCAAAATAAAGAGTAAAAAATAGGGCTGGGGGTGTAGCTCGGAGGTAGAATGCCCCTGAGTTCAATCCCCAGTACCAAAGAAAGAAAGAAAGAAAGAAAGAAATTAGAAGCAAAACACTAAAGTCAGCAATGATTGCATAAATGTTTAATTTGTTAAAACTTTCTACATATTTGGAAAGTTTAAAGATTAGAATGTCTAACAGAACATAATGCAAGTGGTTTGAACTTAATATTAAAACTAAATTTTAATACTGAATGTGATCTTTGTATTCAAAAACTGGAAGAAACTTCCTCAAATGTTATTAGTCTTGTTTCTGTGTTGTAGTATTATGGGTGAGTTTTGTTTTTATTCTTGCTCTAAATGGTAATAGATTAAGAATGTAAACTAGGTATGGTGATACACACCTATAATCCCAAGACCCAGGAGGCTGAGACAGGAGGATCATAGGTTTGAGGACAGCCTCAGCAACTTAGCAATACTCTTACCAACCCAGTGAGCCCCTTTTTTCAAAACCAAAAATTTAAAAATCAGGGCTAGGGGTGTATGGGAGTATAGCTTGGAGGCAGAATGCCCCTGGGTTCAATCCCCAGTAACAGACACAAGGAGAAGGAGGAGGAGGAGGAGGAGAAGGAGGAAGGGGAGAAGGAGGAAGAGAAGTTAGAAGTGGAGGAGGAGGAAGAGGAGGAGGAGGAGGAGGAGGAGGAGAAAATGGCCAACAAAAAGAGAGGTGAGAAACTAGGAGTTATATTGTAGAGGAAGAATGGACAAGACTTGTCATTTCATCCTTTTGGTTATCAAGACAATATCTTACAGCCTCAGCTTCTAGTATGTTCCACAGTCCTTTATTTTATTTTTTTGGTACTGGGGCTTGAACTCAGGGGCATTCTACTTCTAAGCTACACACCCAGCCCTATTTTATTTTTTATTTTGAAACAGAGTCTCACTAAGTTGCTGAGGGCCTTGTTATATTGCTGAGGTTGGTTGTGAACTACAATCCTTCTGTCTCAGCCTCCCAAACACTGGGATTACAGGCATGAGCCAGAACACCTGGCTCCCCACAGTCCCTTATTTTAAATATAGTTGTTCATTTGTTGTTTTTCAAAGAACTTCACTGAGATGTAATTGACATAAAATGCACTGCATATATTTAAAGTGTGCAATTTGATAACATTTTGATATATGCATACCCCCATGAAATCATCACCACAATCCACCATAATCATATATATATCAGCTCCCCACCAAATTTCCTCATGTCTCTTTGTAATTCTCTCCCATCACCTCTCTCTTCTCCCCACACCACTGATAACTTTTTAGGCATTTGTATAAATGGAATCAGAGTATGTATTCCCTTTTAGTCTTGCTTATTTCACTCAGCATTATTATTTTGAGACTGAGCCATGCTATTGCAATGTATTAATAGCACATTTCTTTTTATCGATGCATAGTATTCCACTGTATAGATATACTACAATTTATTCACTTAGCTGTGGATAGGCATTAGGATTATTTTCAATTTGAGACTATTACAAATAAGGCTGCTATAAACATTCATGTACACGTCTTTGTATGGACATATTCTTTCTTTTCTGTTGAATAAATATGATCTATTTTTAAATGTCTGAAGTAAAAGATCTTCTATTTCCCTTGAGATTATTCTGTAATATAAAAGTTCCCATGGTGAGAATGTTGTCTTCAAAATTAGACCTAAATTTCCATATCTTCTGATGAATTCATTTCATTAAATTTAACCTCTCATCATTCATTTTTATACTTGACAATTATCTGTCAGCTCTCATTGTTCCTTTAGCCACTGTTTTGCCAAACAAGCATTATATCACATTTAGGATTCTTAAATTTTTGGTATGTCAGTCTTTTTAATCTCATGGTTACTCCGATTCTCTACTTTTTATTTTAATCTAGATTTAGGTGGGTTGCAAGTTGCATTCTCCATAAATGTGAAAGTGGAGCAGTTTCTAATGTGTCATCATATACATATCTTGTTTTTAATCCAATCCTTAATTCTATTCAACAAAAAAATCTACTGGTTAGATTTGACGTGGTTGACATTGGCAGTTCCAAGATGAACAGGGTAGACTGGATGAATGATAAAAGCAGATGGTTTTACATTGATAGATCTGGGACTGAAGGCTGACTTGGTCACTTCCAATCTTCACTTATAATGGAGACAAGGGCCGGGCGTGGTGGCGCACGCTTGTAATCCCAGCATTCGGGAGGCTGAGACCGGAGGATCCGGGTTCGCGGCCAGTCTCAGCTACCTAGTGAGGCACTCCGCAACTTAGTGAGACTCGGTTTCAAAATAAAGAATAAAAAATAGGGCTGAGGGTATAGCTCAGAGGTAGAATGCCCCTGGGTTCAATCCCCAGTACTGCAAAAATAAATAAATAAATAAATAAATAAAAAATAAAATAAAATAAATGGAGACAAGGATACTATCTTTTTTTTTTTAACCCAGTCATGAAGTTTAAACAAAATCATGTAAGCTGGATTACCAGTAGTTCTTATATCCCACAAAGTCCTTCCCATCAAAACATAACATGGTGTATCATGAAGTGCAAACTAATCTGGACCTTTAGTGGCATTTGTCTCTCTCTTACCATGCCAGCTCTATTCTTCCAGTGGATGAAGAGGAGGTTCTTACGCTCAAGGGTCCCTGAACACTGAGGCAGCTGCTGAAGCTGCAGAGATGGTCACATTCATGATGCTTTTCAGCTTTCATTGATATCACATTTCCTTCCATTCCTCCTAATATTTGTTTTCTTGTTTTCAGTTGTTTAGAAAGGAAAGAACTTTGACAGAAGATATTATTACCCATCTCATTTATCTGTACAATGGGGAGAGAGGAGGGAGGAGTAGAGTGGGATGTGGAGGAAAATACACCAAGTGCTGTGTGCATGTATGAGTGTATCACTTTGAATCTTATTACAAAGTATCATTAAAATTCTCTGATAAAAGTATAAAAATGGAAAAAATACTTTTGGAATCCAGCCATTTTTGATAACCATTAATACATTTACACAATTGGAAACTGCCAGGATTTTAGAAGGTGACTAAATAAATCCCCTTTCTCCCATCCAAATATGGAACACATTTAGAGTTAAGTGAAAGAGACAGAAGGATGCAGCTCAAAGTATTGCTTGTTTTGCTAAGTTGATAAAACTGACTCCAGACTATGTCTATAACTCTACAAGACAACAGGCTTGCTCATCCTTTATCCTCTAATTAAACTCACCCCTCATCCCCAACAATAGCAAGATGGACAATCACAAGTTTGGCTCAGAAGAAGAGACTTCTAAGTGCACAGATGAAAGCAGTAGAGAAGTTCTCAGCCTTGGCACATACCAAGAGAAATGGAGCATTTGGAGAGCTGAGATCTGTTTTTGAAATTCCTCAGTCAGATAATTCATTTCTCTTTCCTTCAGGGGAAGAAGTTAGAGGAGAGGGAAAAGAAATGCTATTCTGTGTGAAATCCTTCCACATAGAAAGTGTCCTACCTATCCCACCCCCCAACAAGAATTCCCTACAGCTCATGGAGCACATCACCTTTCAGAATCAGAGAATGAAGAGTTTCTGTCATATTAAGTGGTCGTGTGTATCTCTGTCCCTCAGATCACCTCCCTAGGAGTCAGGGTCAGTCATGGCTCTCTTTCCTTTTCCCTCAGCCCCGGGCAGAGCACTCAACACCATAGAGTGTACAGTGACTTTAGAGTCAGTTTATTCCTGAAGAAAAAGGATATGGCAAAAAAAAAAAAAAAAAAAAAAAAAAGAGGAATTTGTTCGTTCTTGGTTGTCCAGCCATGAGGGAAAGGATTAATCTTAACCAAACATTTCTCTGCTTTCAAGGCTTTCCCTTGGCATAGGAGACAACTTCTCACTTCCTCTTGTATTCATTGAGAACTTCCAAGCAGGAACATGTTTCTTTTCCCTCTGTAAGTGAAGACAGCATTTCAGTTTCACATGACTCTTTAGAAAAGGAGACAAGATGATATAAAGGTTTAAAACCTGCCAGCTTCAATGTTTGAAGCGTCCGTGCAGTTGCTGTGCTGAAGTAGTTCCTATCAATAGATTGCAAGCCAGTTCCATTCTCAAGAAAGGATGCTTGTCTGCTAAAACATTGTTTCTGTGTTGGTTAAGCCATTTGACCTCAGCTTTATCTTAATCATGTTCTTATACTGATAGTCTATAAGGAAGCTTAAAATCCTAAAAAGTACCTTAATAAGAAGCAAGAAAGGAACTAGTGATTCAATCAAGGGTTACTTGGAGTTTTCCTTTTTGAATGTATGATCTTTAGATTTCGTGATTTTGGTAATAACTACTGTGCAAGGATAAATATTATTTCTATCCCTTGTATATTTCCAGTGGATTATTTCTATCCCCTGAAGATCAAATGAGAAAGATAGAAATATTATCATGACATACCAATTTGTATAAATTAACGAATGGGATTGTGGAGAAGCTAAATTCCAATCCTATATAGTACCATTACAATCCATATTACATGTTATTGTAGGCTGAGAGAGAAAACCTTTTTCTTTTACCTGAAAACAATTTTTAATATCCTTCTGCTTTCTTATACAATAACTAAACAGATACAGAGATAAAACATTTTCTGAATCTCATTCAATAAAATATGATTTTCATGTTGGTGATAATCACCTTATCCTTTCTCTCTCTCTCTCTCTCTCTCTCTCTCTCTCTCTCTCTCTCTCTCTCTCTCTCTCTCTCTCTCTCTCTCTCTCTCTCTCTCTCTCTCTCTCTCTCTCTCACACACACACACACACACACACACACACACACACATCATATAAGTAAATTGTTTCTGTGAGTATAAAATGGCTTTTATTTTATTCATATCTAACAAAGTAGTTTTCATTATGCTTCCTTGGTACACAGTGTCATCCCGGCCCATGACATCCAAACATACAAAGAAGCTCTGCACTATGTCTCCTATTGTCACATTATGTTTTTGCTCAGGAAGAAAAATCACAACTTGATATATGGCGTTAGTTCATTCATCAATTAAATAAGCTTCATCTAAGATGTTTCAGTAAGTTCTAATTGCTCATTTATAAACAGTCTTTGGCAAAAGTATCATCTCAGATGACAGGCATTAATGACTTACTAGACGTAGGGGGGAAAAAAAACACTTCTGATCTTTTTTCATGATTCAAAAGCAAACAAAATGTAGGTTTTCCCCTAGAAAGAGAAATATGATCTGTTTTAATGTTTTCTGTACTCGCTAATTGTTTTAACTATAAGAAAACATTGATTTGGAGAATTCGGAGTCACTTATGTCATGGTTACTTCCCAAGGCCAATTAAGCCTGGGAATTTAGTTGGGATACAAAATAATAAGAAGTCTGTTTTTCTGTGGTGCAGCCCCATCTTCTCTGGGGTCTTATTTTCCTCTAACTACCAGATGATCCTAATTAATCTTGGTTCCTAACTTGTGCCCAAAGAGACCACATGCCATAATCTGAATACTTCCTAAACCATACGGCCATTAGAGCGATTTCCCCTGCACAGCTGGGAGGCTTCCTCCTCTTTTTTCCTACCACTGGCTCTCCTGCCCTTGCCTGACAGTGAGCACTCTGGCCACAGTACTGCCTCTTTTCCTCTGGGTCAATAACTGGCCTAAGGGTGGGGCCAAGATGATCTCCTCAGCTTCCATTTCTTTTAGGAAAGTGGAGATTTCTTGTTTTTGTGTCACTTAAGATAGGAAATTTGTGGAGCAGTTGACTTGCTTGGCTCAGGTGAGACTGAGCAGCATAGTGGAACATTTTATCCTTTTTTCCCTGATTTCCAGTAGTGGGAGCCAGAAGCCCCTTGAAGACTGCTATTTTTCTGCCCTCTTCTATCTGGATAGTTCTCCCAGGGTTCAGGCAGCTGTTTTGAAATACGGCCGCTATCTCTCTTTGAGGCAAAGTATTTACTAGAGCTAAAAGAATACAAATATTCTAACAGAGATGTCATTGACTCTCTAAAGAACAGTCATGTCTTCCTAATGTTCTTAAGAAACAGGAAGACCATATTTACTATACTTTACTAGCAGCAGGAACTGTTTGAAGATTGGAAATGTTGTTCCATACTTACAGAAGGAATTCCAGTAGTAACTCAAATATCAGCATGCTATTTATGACTCAGAGAACTCCGTGGAGAAAGAGAAACGGTAGTTGAGATGTGGTAATATATTAGTGACTCTTAAACACATTCACCGAATTGCAAAGAAATATTCTTTGGAGATGGGTAATTGAAAATCTTGGATTTGGATTTGAATATGCTCTGGATTCAGTGGAGAAAATAAATCAAGGTATTATTGTGTGTTATATTTCAGTTACAACTCTGAAGTAGTTGAATGGTCTCATTATTAAATCATGGTTATTATAATATCTGATTTTATTAAATTTATTTATTTTAACATCACTTTTTTCAAACCTATTTTTCTTCAAAGTTTGAAGTTTATTAACACAATCCCTCATTAACCTTGTTAATAATGTGAGTACTATTACCATTTATCAACATAATTTTTAATCAAGGTTGCTGATACTGCAACTACTAATTCAAGCAAATATTTATTAAATTCTATGTACTCAGCTAAACACTTTTTATGCATCTTCACTTAATTCTCACAATAACATTTTAATAATAATGGTAATGTAATAATTCTTGTTTTATAAGTGTGGACTATAGCTCAGAGATTTTCAGCAGTTATGGCTAAGCCACTGTAAGAAAAAAGTATCAAACTCAAGTATATCTGACTGACTCTACAATTGAGAGCTCTGAAACCATTAGATAGCATTTGTGTTTATTATGTACATGTCATATATGTAAAAAATAGATTTAATTAAATCTCTATATTATGTACATATACAAATAATAACACTTCTTTTTAACCTTGATTCCAGAATATGTTTAAATGGTTTATGAATCCTTGTTATGCTTGCGACTCAGAAAATTAAAACAATGATCTTTGCCTTTTTTCTTATAAGTACATTTAAACATTGATTACATACAAAAATCAAGATTTTATAAGCTAAAAAACATTAACTTTCACTTAATTTTCAGTCTTTTTTTCCTGCTACTAATAATAGGTAAGACATTAAGTACACCACTGAAGAAAGTCACACCCTAAATTGTCCTTTGAAGATTTCCATTGTATCCTCTCCTTTTCTCCTTTCCCCTCAGCATTCCTTTGGTTATCTTATCTAAATATCCTCAATTGCTCATATTTAAAAAGAATTAACATATGTCAACAGTGCCCTTAAGTATGCCTCCAACTTTGAGTTCTTAGCACTCTGCCTGGTACGTAGTGATCCATAAATATTTGTTGCATGTTATTGAAGCATAATATAAATATGGAATTAAATCCTTCTAACAAAGTTGTAAATAGACAAAAATCAGTCTCTTTAAAAAAACACCCAAATATTTATTTAATCATACTTATTTATTTACAGCACATTTTTGGAAGTAGTTTAAGTAAATGTGTCTAATAAAAATTTAGATATAGTAACCAATTTAGTTATTTTATTCTGCCACTTTGCCTTGAATCAAAGTATATACAGTAGAATTTTTAGGATAGGCAATGTGTAATAAATCTGACTTACCCATAAGCATAAATCGGTGTCACTGAGACTTGTGAGGATATTTACAAAGTTATTTTATTTGAATTTATATGAAACTCAAGGGTGAATTCTATTTAGTGTAAAGATCAAACATTTGAATGTTCTGATTTTTTTGTTGTCGTATACACATGCCATTTTTTTTATCTACACATACCATTTGTTTTCCTCTTCTGCTAAAAGCAGAAATGGGAAAGGCAAAAATACCGTGAGAACAGTGGTTTTCTTGTGGTATTTCCAGCTTGTTGGAAGTAGAGTATACTGGAAATCACAGGAGACAGGCCTTTCCCAGGGGACTCCAAGTCCAGAAATGCTAATCCAAGAGGTTTGGTTTATTTAAAGCAATCCTTTTAGGCTCATCTATCACTAGTCTCAAGATCCTGAACAAAACCCCTAGCAATCTTAGCAATTATACATGCCTTCTGGCAGTCTTCTTCTTCTATGTGGAGTTATTGTCCAAAGGCACAAACATTTTCCTTTCAACAAATGTGTAATGGGTTTTTATAATCCTGAAAGATGGGTCTCCAAGTATAGGTTTTCTTCTTTTGTGTGTGTGTGTGTGTGTGTGTGTGTGTGTGTGTGTGTGTGTGTAGGCTTGGACCACTTCCTGATAGAGGAATGGAAAACCAACTCCCTTTCCAACCATCAGCATTTTAATTCCTTCCTCTTCCAATTTAATTATTGTGACCTGACATCATCAAGGCCAACACAAAGGGGTGGGGCATGCATGATAGTCTGAACACCGGGGATATGACAGGACCTTTGGGCTTTCTTAGTCACCCATTTTTCTTTCTGTTCTTAAAAAATGTATTTTATTTTGGCCAAAGAGAAACAATTGAAGGCCAAAAACATGTAGATGGTAAGAAGGAAATTAAATTAGTTTCAATAGACATTTCCCAAGCACCTACTCTGTGGCAGGTTCTAAGGATTTCAAAATGAGTAAGACCAAAGGGAATGATATTTATGGATATATATTGTTTTCCAAGAGGAATTCTAAGTCTCAAACATACATTATCCCACAAAAGTCTAATAATAGTCCTGCAAGGGAAGCCTCATGTTGACCCAGTTTTATAGAGATTCTACAGGTGCAGAGTAGTTAGTTAAATTATTTAAAGCCACAAAAGCAGAAAATGGGAGCACCAGGATTCAAAACTATGTGCTCCATCTTTAGTAACTATACTTTTAATCATATGCCTCTCCAACTATTTGGCATTTTAACATAGAAATTTTATGTGAAAACTAACAAAATATGATATGAACAATAATTAAGGTTTCATTGAAGCATAAAGTAACACTGAAGGAGTGGAAAGTAGAGAGTAGGGGAGACTTCAAGGGAGAAATGATATTTGGGTGGAAGTGAAAAGATGAAAACAGAGTTTACCATGTAGTGCAGCTTGGCTGCAGGGGTAGGAAGGGGAAATTCCTTCTGGGAGAAAAATTGCACATGAAATAGATGCAAACATGAATAGCAGGGTGGTGTTCTAGAGCCATAAATAATGTGACATTTCTGAAACACAAGAATAGATATAGAGGAACTTGGCAGGAAGTATGTGTACAGATACAAAGGACCTCACAGGGTATGCTGAGGAGATTTTATTCCATAAAACAATGTTTTTTCATGGTTCACCTTCAGTGTACTCATCTGAACATTGAGAGAAATAAACCCAGAGGTTTTGCAGTATTTCCACATAGTCTATAGACCTTATGTGGGAAAATTTTTTTTTGAAGGCTAGGGTTTCGTTTAAATTTATGCACGTTTGCTTTTAGCTACATAATATAGTCAAGTTTGTTTTAATATGTAAATTACTGCTCTAAATTATTTATTACTCAGGAAAATCAATGCTTTAGGTTGGCTTGCCTCCTTCATTTGTGAATTTGTGACAAAGTACCATTTGGCATACCCTGTGATTGAGAAGCTCGGCTGAGGATGTTCCTGGGGCAAAGGCAATACAATGATATAATCATGTTTGCTCTTTGAATGATAATTTTTGGAGGGGCATGGAGAAAAGAAAAATACTCTAGACCAGGCTACAGTTGATGAGGGCCACGCCAAGGCAATGACAGTGGTGATGAAGGAGAAGGAATTTTAGAAGCATATATTAGGATAATGGGTTAGTTATCAGAAGAAGTGTAAGGGATAAAGAGGACAAGGTTGGACTTCATACTAATTAATGGTAGGACACTTCCATCAACTAAGAAAATATAGGAAGAAAAAAAAAAGAATTTCCTATAACTTTTCAAGAACTTCAGTATGAGGCATTCCTAAGACATAACATTCTCAATGTTTTCACATTCAACAAAATCTCGCTATATTTTTCTTGATTCTATTTTGTAGTTTCTGAATGTCTTTCCTCTTGGAATTTGAAAATAATATCTGTTTATTTTTAAAAATCACAAAATTCAAGCATGCTTACCATTTAAAAAACCCCAGAAATTAATAAGTGTTGGTGGGGATGTGGAGGATTGGAAAGTATCTTGCACTGCTGCTGAGGCTACAAAATGGCACAGCTGCTATGGAAAATAGTACGGAATGATAGTTCCTCAAAAAATTAAAAAATAGCATTACTGTATGATCTAGCAATTCCACTTCTGGGAATATATCCAAAATAATTGAAAGCAGGAACTTGAACAGATATTTCTACATCCATTTTCATAGCATCATTATTCACAAAAGACAAAAGGTCAATGAAAGCAACCCAAGGGTCCATCAATAAATGAGTAAACAAAATGTGGTAAAACATATAATGGAATATTATTCATCCCTAAAACTGGTTACTATTTAAAAATCTTTAAAAGGGCTTATTTAAAAAAGGTAGCTAGTTGATTTCATTTTTTAAAATATTCTAAAGTATGATGCTATGGTAAAACAAGTAAGTCACTTTTCCCAGAAATTACTTATTAAAAGATCAGTTGCTTCGCCAATTAGCTATAAAGAATTTATTTTTCATGAATAAATTTCATGTTATATGAGGAACTATAAAGGATCATTCCATCTGTCACATGGATCTGTGTAGAGAGAGAGAGGCCATGTAGGGCACAATAACTGTTCAGCTTTGAGTGAAATGGGCTGTGTTGAGTCTTGGATCCACACTATCTAGTTATGTGGACTTAGGAAAGTTAGTTAATCTTTATTAACCTTGGTTTTTCAATATACAAAATAGGAATAATGATATTAGTCACTTCTTAGGATTGTTGTCTTGTACAAGCCTTGCAAAGTACCTTGCATCTAATTAATGTTTAATCAATATTAGCTATTATTATTATACTGCAACATAGTAGATAGATAAATGGATAAATAGACAGACATCACAAATGTGTCTTCACTCTATCATAATGTATTTTGTTTCAACAGTTTTTGAGAACTTCATTATAGGGAAATATGAAGATAGAGCCTAGATGATTAGTTACAGAGCTCTTTCACATATATTATTGATTTCCTTTTGATCCATAATAACTTCTGTGATAGAAGATATTTCTCTCCTAAGAAAAGGAAGAAAATCTTAAGAGTAACAAAAGTTATAAGGCAAAGACTTGGGATTTCAGCTAAAAGCATCTGACTTCCAAATTCAGTGCTGTTTCTGATTTATCACGTTGCCTTTGGAAACAGATTCCATACCCTGAATCTCTGGTATGAAATAGCTTTGTAAACTGTGACTACCATCTTTTTATTTAGGAAAATGTTTCTCTTGAGCATAAAAAGTCTATCTGATGTTTCTAGGACAGTCCACATGTCCATAACTGAATGTAATGTAGCAGGTGCTTGATTTATTCCTCCATAAAATCTAGGAGGATTAAGGAGTCATACTCTGCAAGTGGTGTCAAAAATAATTATAACACCTGACTCAAGAGAGAAATTCTTCAGACTTCTTTCTATCCAGTGGGAGTTTTCTTGGCATCTTGCTCTCATCACAAAAAAGGTGTTGCGAGAGGGAGATTTTTCTCTGAGCAGCCACATTGTACTGAAATTCCCAGAGGGGAGGAAAGTATTCTTAAAGCTTTTCTTGGTTAAGGAATAACTGGAACCTTCTTGCTGAACATAAATTGGTTCTTTCCATCTTTCCTGCCCTAGTTCATTTGTGTTGACCTAACTTTTCTACTCTAAATGAAATCTTTCAGTAGACTCACACATGATGCATAAATTATTTTATATGTTTAAATTATTAATCATTTGGCATTGCAATTACATAAAAAGTACTATTTCTTTTCTTTATTAACCAGGATTAACCATTCCTCCCTAAAATGCTTTCCACTAATACAAGAAATTTAATCTTCAAGTTTAAAATAGATTTAAACCAAAAATTTAAATCAGTCAATATAATCATAAATCCTATCTGCCAGCTGAAGCATAAAGTTGAAAATGTCTCCAATTCTTACACATATTTCTAAAAACCTGAACAATTTCTTACTTCGTTCACAAAGAAACCTAATTTTCATGATTCAATGTGTATGGAGCTAGACTAAACTACAAAGTTTTAATATTTAATAACCCAAAATAATATATTAATTTAACAGCTATGCCATTTGTATACAACCGTGTATATGTATATAGGTAGCAAAGAGGGAAGCAAAACAAATTGTATTATATAGGTAATGTAATACACATGCAAATGCAGTGTTCCAGCTAAAGATTAAGCTGGCTAGAACCAGCTGTAACTGGTAAGAACCAGATCAAGCCATCCAACACCTGATGGAACCGGCTCAAACCAGATGAAGCTGGCTGGAACCAGATGGAACCGGCTAGAACTGGATCAAGCTGGACAGAACCGGATGGAAATGGACAGAACTGGATGGAACTGGATAGAACCGGATCTAGCTGGCCAGAACTGGATGGAACTAGCTAGAACCGGATCAAGATGGACAGAACCAGCTAGGACCATTTCAAACTGGATCAAGCCGGCCAGAACCAGATGGAACCGGCTAAAACCAGCCAGAACCAGCTCAAACTGGATCAAGCTAGCTAGAAACGGATGGAACCGGCTCAAACCAGCCAGAATAGGATGGAACCGGCTTAATCCAGATCAAGCCAGCCAGAACTAGATGGAACCGGCTGGAACCGGCTAGAACCAGCTCAAACGGCATCAAGCCAGACAGAACCAGATAGAACTGATTCAAACTGGATCAAGCTAGCTAGAACCGTATGGAACCGGTTCAAACTGGATCAAGGCGACCAGACCGGATGGAACCGGCTAGAGCCTGATAAGCCAGAAAGAACCAGATGGAACCAGTAGGAACTGGCTCAAACCAGATCAAGCCGGCCAGAACTGATGGAACCAGTTCAATCTGGATCGAGCTAGCTAGAACCGGATGGAAATGGCTCAAACTGGACCAAGCCAGCCAGACCCGGATCAAACTGGATCATGCTGGCTGGCTATCTATCTATCTATCTATCTATCTATCTATCTATCTATCTATCTATCTACCTATCTATATATCTCATATATATATATATATATGTATATATATATATATATATATATACATATATATATATATATATATATATATACATATATATATATATATATGAGAGAGATAGCTGAAATGCATCCTTTCAGCTAGGTAAGGCAACACACATGCAGTGTTTTGTTTAGAGATCATACTAGATAAACCATAAAACTAAATATATATAACTGACAGAGAGCTATCGAAGACTGTAGGACTTAAGTATGCATCATACATTCCTGCTAGAGATTATAAAGGCTAATCATTCAATGTGTATGTAGCTAGATTAAACTACCAAGTTTTAGTATTTAATAACCCGATATAATATATTAATTTAACAGCTATGCCATTTGTTAACTGTAGCAAACAGTCATTTTGATTTTATTGTTTTGTTTTTGCCTCCCAGCTTGCATTCATTCTTCTTTTGGTACCAGTACTTCTAGTACCAAAGTATCGCCTTCTGAAGAACTCTCTTCTATTTTCCATGTAGATCTGTCAGTATAAACTCTCTCTGGCTCCCGGTATGAGCATGTATTCATGACCAGTTAAGTCAGAGTAGTTTACTGTCCTTGGCCAGAGTGGTTACTTCAAGAATGGGCATGTGGCTCAATCAAAGCAAATGACATTCAATAAGGATTTTTCTGGGGCTGTAGTAAGGAAAAGAGCTCTATTGGTCTTGAGTGAATATAAACCTTGAGCAATCGACAGACAGTCATCTTGCCACTAAGGACAGACTGGAGTAAAACCAACGTTCAAGAGTGCAGAGCTGAGGACTAGAAGGAAGCTGAGTCCCAGTAACTCTGTTTGAATTTCTGGATAAAGCTGGTAATGACATTAACCTTTTGGCTTAATTGCTAAAAATGTTTTGCTAAAAATGTAAGCATTCTTTTGAAGATTTTATAGTATAAAAGATAGTAAAAACTGGCAAATACCATACAAGGTGATGAATATTCGATTAGGTCAAAACAAGGTTCTCTAGGGTAAGTTAGTGTCAAACACAAGTTCAGAAGGAGGTGGTACATCCTGGTTGAGTCTTAAATGAAGAGAATACAGTAGTGGATATTTGGGAGGGGGAGGATGGGAAGTAGAGAAAGAGATGCATATGAATGTTTCTGACCAACAGAACAGCCTATGTGAAATCCCAGAGGCCAGAGTAAGAATGTTCAAGTAGCATTAAGCAATTCAATACAATAGGAACATAAATTTAAGAAGTGGAGAAAGCGTTGTGAAGTCATGAAAAATCAAGTTGTTGATAATCAGGAAGCATGTTTGTACCATATTTTTAAACAGAAATCTGGTATTTTAGAAATATGACTCAGAACTATGTGGAGAAATGGTATGTGAGACAATAAAACTGAAGATAATGAAACTTGTTAGGGGAGACATGATGGCTATAGGCTATATGAATGGAGAAAGGTAGAAGCCAGGAGAGATTTTAGGATTAGAAGGAGTCAGGCCTTCTGATTGAATATGGGATGAGGAAGAAACCCAAGAAATGTTATAAAAAATTAAAATGCGGCATGGAGGTTTGGTAGTTAGGTTCTTCTCTAATACTGTGTTTCTGTTCTCTGGAAAAGAACTACTCTTTCTTTTGTGATTGTATACAAGAAACTTCCAAATTTCATTTTGCCAAGCTAATTGTCTTTTTTTTCCCCCCTCATGGATACATGCATTACTGTTTCCATTACTGTTTTATTTCACTGTTGGAAAAATAAAACAATCCTACCAACAAAAGTCTCCCCCCCACACACATACACACGCAAACCAATATGGAAGAGAGACACAATTTGTTATTGGAAAATTATTAGCAGATTTACTTGCACTTAAGGTGACATGAAAGTGACCTCAAAGTCTTGACAGAATGTTACACAAATTATACAGAAAAGTAGAAGGAAAAACAATTAACTTCTCTTATTTCCTCAAGAAGCAAATGGATGCACCTTGTGATTGTTCCCTGTATACTTCCAAAAAGATTCCTGAGTTTATTTTGGACACATGTGTTTACAGTTCAAGGGTCAGAAGACCTATGACCTTGCATTGTAAAATCAAAAGGTCAGGCTTCTTCTTAGACTTATTATGTTTCAAGGGAAAACATAATTCCCCAAGGAGGGGAATCCGAGGAAACAGCCATCTACCTTTTCTTTATTAAATAAGGATAATTTTATCATTTTACTCTCATGTCACCAAGCTCTCTGTTACATTTCAGTCCATCTTTTCCTGAGTTCACTAGCTAAAATGGTTACCTTTAACATTATGCAGCATAAATTTGAGGGTGAGGAGCAAGGAGTTCTGAGTTTCTGAGAAGTTCAGTGAATTCCAAAGCTGTACTTAAGTGATTGATTGAACTAGTAAATTTTAGACTTCTATCATACTTCTTAACTGGCCAGGCATATGAACATAAGAGTTTCCAGCTAAAGGACACCATTCAGTTCACTCTGGAGGGGAGAGATCCATGTTCCATGAACAAGAATGGTACCAGGTCATGGACACTTGTTTTTCTCTCTTGTCTTTTCCTCATGTTTCTTGGTGTCTTTCGTTTCCTTAAAAGAGAAAAACTTTCCATAAAACGCATATAAAAGAGTTTATTTGAGCATTCAAGAATTAATGAATCAGGCACTCAAAACCATCAGAGAAACTCAGAATAGACAGCATAGACAGCAAGTTTTTAGAGGCTGAACATGGAGGAAGTGTGAAGAAGTTATTTGATTGACTACAGGTAGACTTTTGCCTAATTTGGATATGTTCTAGTGGACATTCCCTAATTAGAATTTCTTTCTCCCTCCCTCCCTTCCTTCCTCCCTCCCTCCCTCCCTTCCTTCCCCAGGAGTGAACTCAGGGAAATACTTCAAGCTAACCCCCCAGCACATTTTTCTTCGGAAACAGGATCTCACTATGTTACTAAGAGCCTTGCTAAGTTGCTGGGGCTGGCTTCGAAATTGCAATATTTCTGTCTCAGCCTGGGGAGTACTTAGTTGGTTATGCTTGAGGTTTTTTTGGTTTATTTGTTTTGTTTTTTACCATTTATATTGCACTTCAGTTTACTTATGTAGGAACTAAAGGCACTGTAGCTCTCTTAGACTAATGACCTCCCACTTAAAAATTTTTTTAGCAGTTTTAAAAATAAACTTTTATAATGGTCATGTCGGAGGCAGAAGAAAGTAGAACAAGACTGAAGAAGGCTTATTTGGTTCTCCTCTTCTCTGTTTTATATGTGCCTTTTAAGGGTTTATATCAGAGAGAAAAGTTGAAATGAGTACATCCTACTCAGGGACATAGCAATTCTTCCTCAAGTCAATAAATTTTCTCATGCTACAGTTAAATAAGGTAATGCTAGTGGTCTGCCACCCTAGGTAGGTTGATCTTTTAGCATTCATGTGATTCCTACTTGAATCCCAAATTGCCTTTGGTTGTCTGGCAGGAGCTTCTCTGCAGGATGTCTGTGGATGAGATGCTAAGCAAAGACTGCTGCCGTTAGTCTGAGATGTCATGCACATGGCCCAGACACCCTGGTGGCTTCCTGTAAGAAAAGCTCCTGGCACTTGGACATTGGCAGAGGTCTCTAGTAAGGACTATTGTTGATTGACTTATTAGTCAATATCAACTTATATATAAAGACTTTTATTGATGATGTCACATACAGGGAGATTGAGGAAAGGATTTCATTGGGTATCACATAAAGATCTTCCTAAAATCTTTCTTTATTCTTCCTCTTTCTCTAAAATCCTATGCAATGTGACATCTATTACAACTATCTTTTCTCTCCTTCCTTTTTTCTTTCATCTACTTTTCTCAACCTCCATTTGGAAAACCCACATCAGCCTTTTCTCCCTTCCATTTCCTCTCTATTCCTTCTGTGTTTTCCAAAAACGTATTCCCAAGAGTCATATAACCCAGTAACATGAAAGTCTGCTTTTCAATAAACAGCTTTTCCTGCCCATTTAAAACCAGCCATTCTTGACTCTTTCTTTGAGAACCTATTTAACACTCTCCTGTCTTGTGTTATGGATCTTGTGACAAACATCCACTAAAAACAACAATACGTCTCTTTGGCATTGTCAGAGATGGAACTAACCATGAAATGGTATGCTAACTATCTACAACCTTGCAATATCTCAAAGATTAGTATTGCCCTAATTTTTTTTTAAGTTCTTTCAGGTAACCATAACTTTTTATTATTGAAATTTTTATTTCCTAAATTCCAAAGTTACTCAGCTTTTTCCCTAGCAATCAGCCTTGGGAAGATGAAAATAACTTCATTTAAAAAAAAAATTCAGAACCATTAACTTTTAGTAGAAATCATAAATTAAAGACTTGTTGAACTTCTGCCATTAATATCTTCATCTTGCCATGTTCACCAATTCTAAATTATATCATAATGCTTACTAATCCTAATCAATCCTTGACATTGAAAGACTCATCTTAGATCACACTTCATAATCTCAGTTAACATGCCAATTTTGGTCTTTGACAACTACTAACATTCTGCCAAAAACACTCTCCCTCACCACAATGAGCATTGAACATAGCTTTCTCTTATCAACAGGTCATTTGAATGATATTTTGGGGAGTTAGCATTTGACACATGCAAAGTTTAGATGCAGAGAAAGGGCACAAGCTCCTCTGTTATCTTGAGATTGTTAAAATTATGAATTCTGGGGATAATGACTGGGAATCTGACTTTTTAAATACTCAGGAATGTTCCAAAATGAGTGTTCTATGCACTATGCCTGGAGACACTGGGTCTAAGCAGACATAAAAATATTAAAGCACCAACTGTTTTCTTCATAAGATGTATATTTTAATATAAATATAATTTAAAAACCTCTTACAAAAATCTAGAATATAAATTCTTTCATATTTGCCTAATATTTACTTCTTTTTGGAAACCTCAACACATCACCATTAATCACTCAGAGCTAGACACGTGTTAAAACTGAAAAGCATTACAATGCTAAAAATAAAGCACTTAATTGTCTCAATTATTTCAGACTGTATGTCTGTGTAAAATAATTTGAACTTTATTCTTGATTAGACTTTTAGTAATGGAAAATAAACTTTTTTCTAAACCAAAACTTGTCAATCCGTTAGTACTCTTTGAGGGATATAGTGATACTTTCTTTTATCATTTTTTTTTGTTGTTGTTGTTATTCATCATGTGTTAATCAGGTTATGGAAGGTTCCCATCAATCACAGACTGCTCTAGGGTTAACTCTCAATTTGATTATTTTATCTCCCAGGGTTAATTTTCTGAAGTGGGAGAAATAACCTCTATAGGGCTTTTTACAGGTTTGAATTTTTGATATACTAAATGGATAGTTGACACTCGGCAATATTAATTTCATTTATTCTTCTTATTTTGATTTTCTTTGTCTGAAAAGGAAAAGTAAGGACTTGACTTTCTTTTCCCTAAAATTGATGTAAATGCAATATGAAGGTAAACATAATATGAAGGTAAACACGATTTATTGGTTGTTGAAACATTTATGCTGTCTAAATTCTGGTGTCCAAGGTTTTTGTTGTTGTTGGAAGGGGTGATATTTTTCTTCATTGTTTAATTCTATCCATGAAATCTGTTAGTCTTGGTGTTTTAAAGTTCAAGAATCCTGCCCACAATAATATCATTTATGTTAATCTTGTTAATCCAAATTTATATTTCAGCTGTGTTGTAGAGTGGATTTTGTTTATGAATTCTCAAGATGTCAATGAATGAAGATAAGTTTGACAATATTCTAGATGTTAAGTTTGACTTTCTTTAAAGCTATATAATCATGCTTACTTCATTTAGTCTTGACTGCACCTGTAAACTGAAAGCCTGTGATGATTAACTATTTATCATTTCAATTTGGATTTTGGATTGTTTTGGTAATTAAAAGCAGATGGTAGAAGCTGAGGGAAAATGTGCAACAGCTGATTAGTAAAAATAAATGAATTTGGAGATATTTAACTTCCAGATAATAGATGGGTCAAATGCAGTTTAGACTTCACTGTGTGTACTTTTAGAATAATTCCAAACACCATGTTTGATAGTATATCAAGAAGTAGGTGTTTGTTCTTCATCTTCTTCTGCTCTCTCTTCCATGACAGAATGTTCACTTTCCTTGCATAGTGCATGTGCCAGCACATTAGTTTCAGCTTGACTTGTTTTTCAGGTCATCAGTGACCTCTTGATAAGAATTTTCTGTGTCTGTGGGATACCACTAGGCTAAGCACTATGTGTAGCTTGGATTTTTTCTTTATGGGGAATGATACTGGCTCTCAAAGTTAGGATTGAACCAAGATCAACCACCCAATAAAGATCATTTGTCAGCTTAACAATTTTCATTCCACTATTGAAAACAAAAGCCTTCATTAGGCAAAATTAAGTTGTTTAGCAAGTTAGACATGTTTTAAACATGTTTATGGGCTCATGTCCACTTCCTCTCTGAACTCATAATCAGGGTTCTAATCTCTACTCTGCTGGAGTTGTGAAACTAATCTGAAGGCTAGAGATGCTTTCCTAATTTCAATAAACCTGGGTTAGAAGTTATGTGGCCATAAAAGTGAAAGGATCCAATCCTAAAGGTAAAATCACAAAACTATTGAAAATTCATGTTATATGATGAAATTCACACACACACACAAATAACTTATACTTTTTTAGAGTTTTCAGTCATTCTCTGGGAAATGTCTGCTACAGTGGGAAAAGTAAAAGTAAAATTTAAAAAGCCATATATTCTCCTTATCAGGATAGTCATCTTCATTCAAGAATTTTATTATTAATATGTTGAAATAGTTCTATTCTAGTCTGGATATTTTTTGCTTTCATAAAGATGTTGGTATAAGATAAAAATTTGATTATTTATTATTAATGATTTTTATGAGAACCAATCTGTTATGGGTTGATGTGTTTCTCCCCAAAAGATAAGTTGAAATTCTATCCTCTAGCTCCTAAGAATATGACCCATTTAGAAACAAAGTCTTTGTAGATTTGACCAAATTAAGATGAACTTTTTAAGGTGGGCCTTAATCCATTGATTTCTGTCCTTATAAAAAGGAAAAGTGTATATGGAGAGCTTTTAAAAATACTAGTATCTAGTTTCTACCTAAGACCAATTAAATAAGCATCTCTAGGTTGAGGCTCAGGCACTGGTAATTCTACTGGGAAGCCAGAATTTAGAACCACTAATGGATGTTTAAAAATTCTTATTTCAGTTTGAAATTTTTCTATTATTTTGAGACACAGCCTTATAAATCAGAAGGAATAAGATAAGATAGAGGATGGATTGTAGAAATGAAAATCAAACAGAAAGACTAAAGGAAAGGGCAGGAGTTAGCTTTTGCAATACTGCACACAATAAGAACCTGAATTTAGAATATTGGTGATAGGAAAGGAAAGATATTTGGTCAAACAGAAAATAGAGGAATGTACCAGTGATCTATTGCTGCATAACTATTCACCACAAAATTTAGTGGCTTACAAAAGCAACAATAAACCAAGTATGTTGGCACATGCCTTAATCTTAGTATTTGAGAGGCTGAAACGAGAGGATTACAGATTTGAGGACAGCCTCAGCAATGTAGTGAGGCTTTCAGACTCCATTTCCAATAAATAAATACATGAATAAATAAATAAATAAATAAATAAATAAATAAATAAATAAATAAATAAATAAATAAATAGGGCTGGGGTGTACCTTGTAGGTAGAATGCTCCTGGGATCAGATCAATCTTTTTCTCTCTCTGTCTCTCTCAGTCTCTGTCTCTGTCTCTGTCTCTCTGTCTCTGTCTCTCTCTCTCTCTCACACACACACACACACAAAACCCACAATTGCTTATTTTGCTCATAAATTTGAAATCTGGAATCGGGACAGACCTCAGAGGGAATGGCCTTTCTCTGTTCCATGTGCAATCATTATATGTGTTTCAAGGTTCTACTTTTAAGATGGTTCTCTCGTAAGGCTGTCAAGTTAGTATTAGCTGTAACTTTGACACTCAGTTGAGCTTCAGAGTCTGAGAGCTTCCGTCCCACTTTAAATGTACCTCTCCACAGGCTGCTTGGGTATTCCTATAGTATGGTGGCTTCCTTCCAAGAACAAACATTCCAAAAGAAAAAAGGAAGAAAGTGGGTTGCATTTTTATAAGGTAACCTCAGAAGTTACAAAGTGTTGTTTCTGTTGTAATGGTTGAAGTACAAAGGCCAGCTTGGATTAAAGGAAGGAACATAGATTCCCTATCTTAACAGAAGGAACAGCAAGCTTTTAGAAGAAATACTGTACTGGGCAGGAAATATTGTGGTGGCCATCTTAAGAAATTATAATCTGTCACAATCTTGGGAGTTGATTGGAAAAGGACAAGAAGGAAGAGAAAAAGTCATGTAGACAAAAGTAATCCCAATTTTATGCTTTTTGGATTATTATTTTAAAAGTAACATTGCTAATGCAGCGAAAAAATATTGTTTGTGTATGTTTCATTCAGCATCTAGATTGAATTTAGACACTGGATAAGGCTTCACAAGGGTGATGAGTTTCCTAAAAGTTTTTGGAGAGCTTTGATGCTTATCCTGCTCTTACATTAAGTTATTTGGCAGAACATAGACATCAACTAAAAGACTTGGTAAGATTAGTTAAAAAAAAAAAAGTGGAGCAAAAACAACAACAACAAAAACAAATTTAAAACCAGTTATAGAAACTTGGATGTCTTTGTTTTTAAAAAGAAAAGACGGTACTTTCTTTTTAAAGAAAATAGGAAGTAAACCTGTTCAACTCAGTATTACTATCTTTTTATTCTTTTTTGTTTGTTTGTTTGTTTATTCATTTATTTTTTGGTGGTACTGGGGGTTGAACCCAGGGGCATTCTACCTCCAAGCTATGCCCCCAGCTCCTTTTTTTATTCTTTATTTTGAAACAGGGTCTCATTAAGTTGCAGAGGGCCTCATTAAGTGGCTGAGGCTGGCCTCGAACCTGTGATCCTCCTGTCTCAGCCTCTCAAGTACTGGGATTACAAGAGTGCGCCACCATGCCCAGCTTACTATTATTATCTTAAGAGACTAATACCGAGAATTTCCTGACTTGATTCTAATCCACCTTCAATTATTTGGTTCCATGTTTGAGAATACAAAATGGGCCCCATGCAATCACCTCCTTGTCTTAAGTAAATTTATTAATTGCTTAAAAAAGAAATGGCAGCTAAACTCATTTTGCAAAACTACCTTCCTGTGGCAATTCTGGGTCCAGCTGTAATAAATGTTATGTAAAGATGGTGACTATGAGCCGGGCGTGGTGGCGCCCGCTTGTAATACCAGCATTCAGGAGGCTGAGACTGGAGGATCTGGGTTTGCCGCCAGCCTCAGCTACCTAGTGAGGCACTCCGCAACTTAGTGAGACTCGGTTTCAAAAATAAAAGAATAAAAAAAAAAAAAATAGGGCTGGGGGTATAGCTTGGAGGTAGAATGCCCCTGAGTTCAACCCCCAGTACCGTAAAAAAAAAAAAAAAAAAAAAAAAAAAGATGGTGACTGTGATGAGTGGTAGCTGACACAACACAGAGGGAGCAGAGTTCTGGGTTCCTTTTGGCTCATTTATTCACACTGGTAAGCATTCCAAAAGACGAGTTCACACCCAGTTTCGCTTTGCCCATGTGAATTTTTGATTTGTGCGGGCTCATAAACAGAAGAATAAAGAAAAAAGGAACTGAAAAGTCTTCTTCATGGTTTCATGGCAAGGCTAAATTTACCTACTACACATTCTGGTCCTTTTTTCTTTTTTTCCCTAGAAGGAATTATTGACATGGTCACCAAACTATGTGAATCATGTGAAAATTGATGCAATTACATATAACATGTATTTTAATACTAGGAAACCAGGTGTGTAGCAAAGCACATTCATACATTTAGCAGATATTTATTAAATACTTGTGATGTACAAAAACATGGAACTAAGTGCAATGAGATACTTGCTCTGATTTGGATCCACTTTAGATGCCAGAGTTGACTTTGTTACCCTCCTCTTTGTTGGGCTAGTACTCACTTTCACTTAGCCAAGTTTACAAAGCTGCACATTGCTTATGATCTGACTCATTGCATGGCAGCCTTTTATTGCTGCTTTCTCTTTTCTCAGCCTTTTCATTGACTGTCTAAATACACATCATAAAATCAGCACTCTTGGCTTTGAAGAAATTTATTACAACAATGCCTTTGTGAGAGGAAATTTTATGAGACCCGTGGCTTAGAACACCCTTGATCTATTTACTCCAGATGATTAGATCCTAATCCTTGCAGGGAAGATGGGCCCTAATGCTTACAGGCTGGGGTGGGAAAAGTTGTAAATGTCTCAATTGCAACATGGGTGCATAGCTCCACCTCAGTGACTGTGATCCTGACATTTATCACCTTTGTCCCTTGAGCTTGGTCCACCCAAGATAAAGTTAAATGTGTGCCTATGCGGTAGGTAGTTCTTTTGAAGGAGAACTACAACTACAAGGGTATTACTATAACCTTAAAGGTGTATTTTCTGTGAATCTAAATGTGAGGGAAGATATGTTAGTGTACAATGTCAAGATCATTTTATTCAGAAAAAAAGTCCACTGATCCGTATTCACTAAAGAAGGAGCTGAAAAACAGAGCTCACCAGAATGATAGAAACACTGGAAGGACGTTTCTTAGGTAGTGATCTTATGCTTAGAAGAAGTCAACAACACAAAATTGAATTTAATTAGGAACAAACACATCTATGAAAGGCCTTCTACACTTGTATCAGGTATTGGGTAGTCTTTAAAGGATCAACCTTTTGACTTGCACCTTTAGGTGGGTTGCAGGGGGATAAGTAGAGTGAATAATTTGATTCAGATGTAAAGAAAAACAATTCATTCACATACACGCATGGGAGTTGCCTGCAGGAAGAAGTTGAAGAAGATTCCCCAAAGAAGCAGAACCTTGAATTGGCCCTTAAGTATGACTATAGTTTTCAAGATGAGAAAAACAGAACATTGTGTTCCAAGCAAAAAGCCACAGGGACAAGACTCTTTGCAACCAAATTGCCAAACTCCAGAAACTGATAAAGAAAGTAGCAAAGGAGTACAGAACAGAGAACTTGAATAGCAAGAGGCATTGAATGGAGACTGGAAAGGCTTGAGGGTTTAAGATTTCTTCATAATAAAGAGGGAGAAAAAACTAGTGATTCTTCAACAACAGTAGCAGCACTTCCAGATCATTCCAGTTGGGGCAGTTTGTGGAGCCAGACTGCCTGGTTTGCATCATGGGAATATCATTTATTGTGGGACCTTAGACAAGCTACTTTATTCTTTGGGTTGTTAAAAGAAAAACTTTAGACAAATTACATCTAGCAGAATTCATATGATCAAAGAATGATTCATGAATCAGGCAGTACCCTGAACTGGGAGAGGTTAAGAAAGATCCACTCAGCAATATTGGCAGACAGTATCTGCAGATAGAACAAGAAAGTGATGCATAGATATTGCTTGATTAGTAGCAGCTTGGCCTTTGCTGTATTCAAACATAATCTGATCAGTTGGCAGCTTGAAGCTCTGGTGCTGTGATTCGCAGAGACTGAGAATCTTGTTACAAGAATGCACTCAGTTTATTCACCTTGCTAAGTTAGGTTGCAGTTTGCTATGCAGGAATTAAAAGTATAGAGATAGCGTTAGACCTCTTCATTTAATTAAACAGGGTCTCAGTTTACTCATTAGTAAATGGTGATGATAGTAGAAAGCGTAAGTTGGCACCACAAAGATTACATGATTTAATAGTGCACAAGTACATGAATCAATATTAAAACATGCTATGTAGTATCTAAATGTAATTAAAGATGTAGGTTTCTAGCTGGGCATGGTGGTGCATGCTTATAATCCCAGTACTTGGGAAGATGAGACAGGAGGATCACAGATTTGAAGCCAGCCTCAGCAACTTAGTGAGGCCCTCTGCAACCTAATGAAATCCTGTTTCAAAATAAAGAATAAAATCAGGCTGAGGGTATAGCTCAGAGGTAGAGGCCCCTGGGTTCAATCCCTAGTAAAACATACACACACACACACACACACACACACACACACACACACAATAATGTAGGTTTCTATCATTAACATGTGCACAAGATGACTAGATGGATGAGATGGCATCCACTCTATCCATAAGGCTGTGTGTAATAGGAAAAGAGGCATTACAGGCATTAAAGATTAAGGGATGTCTAATAGCAGTGAGTTTAAGCATTTAATATGGGTGCTGGTTAAGCAGTTCTGCTACTTATGTATTTGGGGTAAAACCAAAAACTAACACAAGGGAAGACAGATGTGAAGTGGGGGGATGAGGGGAATGCCCAGAAGTTTCATCAGTCCCCAGGCCTTCACGCTTCCACAGTGCAGGTGACCTGCAGGAGAAGCAGGTGCCCTTCTCAACAAAACTGCATTGCTCTGCTCCAGGATGAGGGAGGATGAAAGGGGAGAGCAGACAGAACCAGTGGACATGCAAGACAAGCTTCAGTTTAGATGACAGTGTATGTGAACTTTCACAACACCCGACCTACATCACACTTCAGAGTGTAAAAATGGTCCTTACCTCTCACCTGCCTTGCAAATTCCTCTTGTGTCTGACCCTCTTCTAGACTTAACAGGGAAAGGAAATATAAGACCATGATTCCAGCTTAGGAAAGTTGACACAGTATACCATCAGTAGTCAGTATGCCTACACATTCAAAGGGAAGTAGACTCAGGCTCTCAGCTTTCCTAACACACTCAGTTTCAACAATCAAAGAAAGGATGAGCCTGCCGTGTTGGCACACACCTGTAATCCTAGTAGTTGGGAGGCAACATAGGGAGATCCTATTGCAAACAAAAAAACAAAATAGGGTTAGGTATCTATTTCAGAGATAGAATAGGTTCAATCCTTAGTAGGGGGAGGGGAGATGAATGCTTCCTCCTCAAAAAATAATAATAATAATAATGCCTTTAAGTTCTTACAGAGTGGGGCCTTCACTTGCCTTCCTAACCTCATCTCTTGCCCTTCTCCTCCTTATTCAGTATGAACTTATTTTGCTTTTCACAAGTATCAAGCCTGATCTCACTTGAAGAACTTTGCTCTGGGGGTGATTTTGCCCCTCTTTCCCATGAGACTTTTAGGAATGGTTGTCATGACGTGGGGATGCTCCTGGCATATAGTATATCAAGGCTAGTGATGCTGCTAAACATCCCACAGTGCCCAGGGCCAACCCTCCCTGAAAGAATTATCTGTCTCAAAGTGTCAGTTGTGTCAAGGCTGAGAAATGTCTATTTCCTTCGCCTGGGTGTTTTCATAGGTTAATCACTCTGTCATCTTCCTCTATTTTATTTTCTTATATTATCACTACCCAGTAATTCTTTTTTTTTTTTTTTTTTTTTTTTTTTGCGGTACTGGAGATTGAACTCAGGGGCATTCTACCTCCGAGCTATACCCCCAGCCCTATTTTTTATTCTTTATTTTGAAACCGAGTCTCACTAAGTTGCGGAGTGCCTCACTAGGTAGCTGAGGCTGGCCGTGAACCCGGATCCTCCGGTCTCAGCCTCCCGAATGCTGGGATTACAA